>OZ026596.1:44054410-44061910 GCA_964020085.1 Micromussa lordhowensis
TACTTTTCGAGACAGCTTTGATGTCGTCATGCAGCGGTTTGATTCTCTGCCAAGTCAAGGGAGTTTGTTGGGTGCACGAAGTGTATCAATCGTACCTAATATGTTTCTAAATACTACAAATAACACTTTATTGGTTGTGAACAAAACTCCAAAGATCTCTGTGTCTCGGACAACAGTAAAACAAGAGAATTATAATTCAAGTGAGAAGTCGTTAATGGATAATTGTCGAAGTTGGTGCCGTGAAAACGCGGAAACTTCGTCAAATCCTTATTTCTTAACAGCAGTCCTGCTCGTAAGAATCTATGTGAAAGATCTCGCTCAGTTAACCACAAGAGAAATGAGGCAATGGCTGTACTATCTGCGATACGCTGGATTCGAGCACGTGTACGTGTATGATGCCTTTGTGTATAGAGAAGAGTCACAAGCTCAAGCACTGAAGCGTTTAATCGACGAAGGATTTGTAACATACGTGGACTGGAGTCACAGAGCTTTTCCTTATTCTATCAGCGGTACACAACATGCTGCTTATCAAGACTGTATCGACAGGTTTGGACATGAATCTATGTGGCAAGCTGCAATCGATATTGACGAGTACCCCTTCAGCCCTACAGATCAACAACCAAATTTCGTACAACGAAAAGTAGCAGGCTTTAGCAAGGCGATGCCTACTGCTTCAGAACTAACCATGCAGAATTTTCTGTTTTTAGGAAAACCTCTAGATAGTAATGAACATCCACTGCTGATCGATCGACTGTGGCGGAGAACACATGGACCAGCTAACGCACTTGTAAAGCCAATCTATAAACCGAGTCAAGTGGCAGCAGCTGCAGTGCATCACAATAGTCTGTCAAAGGGACGCTCGGTGAATTTTCCAGTGAACGAGCTTCGTATGAATCATTACTGGGGAGCTAGGCTGCAGAACTGGGGAGACGACATACCAGAAATCATAAATAAAACACAACCAGATACCTCAATGAAGACTATTGTGAAAAACCTGATGGACTGCATCACTCATTGTCTCCCGTCCGTAGATTTAGTTTATCGCAAACAGTGGAACTAATAAGAAACAATACTGAGGCAACTGAACATTGCAATCTGACTGGTTTCGCTACATCAGATTATATATCAACCGTTATAGTTCACCATTAAATTCTCTCCGATTCTTATTGATATAAAATTAATTACGTGATGCGATTGTATTCATCGGTGGAGACACATGGGGTGCTTTCCAGTATGCCAAAGGTTGCGGAAATTTCGGTCGGACTTCAAATGGAAAGGCCGTTTAGGTTTCTTCCGACCGCAACATGCGGGGTCACCTCTGGAGGTGGTCCACTTTGACCGGTCGGAATAGTCCGATTGAAATTCGCCGTTTCATGCCTGACAAACCGGTCCTTTGCCCCGATTAGGGAATTCGGAAAAGGAATAAAACATGGTAAGAGTCATTCCTTTGAGTTGGCCCTGTTTAATTGGAAAACTGAGTCGGTCCATTTTCCTTGTGTATTCCCACTGATCTCTGACCGGTCGATTTGGCGTAATGAAAAGCACCCATGATCTGCTTATAGTGCCCGTCCGAGGATAATTGTAAAAATGTTCTGTAAAAAAGCGGGCTTATAGGAAAAAATTGAGACGCAAGTTGTTGTAACGAGTAAGTTTTCGTCTGTTACATTTTTACATTTCGTTAACCCCTTTCATCTAAAAAAGAAAACAATAAAGAGAGTCGAGTGTTTGTCTTGGAATAATACTTGCCCCGTGGAAATTTGATGTTCTTAAAACTAGCATATTAGTTTTAAGAACATCAAATTTCGTCGAGGCAACTAACAGCCGATACTCCTGAAATTAGTAGAATCCTAGTATACCAATGGCATGCCCTCCTCCATTAGCCTACGCTATATGCCGGTAGTGTAAAATTTGTTATGGCAATAAATAAAACTGTAAACTGTACCTAAGACCGAAAAGACTGCAGTATCTGATTGGCTTAACCATCGTACACTATCAGCCGCTAATAGAATTCTACTCGCACGCTGATGCAAATACTGCGATCTGATTCGTACGTAAATCGTACACTATATATCAGATACTAGTAGCTCGGCCACTGATCATTAATGGACTGGAAGTCCGACTTGACTGAATTGCATTGAAGTATAGAGTCTATACTTCACTGCAATTCAGTGGCGAACGTCTACTAAAGTGGATTAATAATTTGTTGAGAGGCCCGGGTTGTCAGTGAAGTATACCACAATTAGGCGTCAAATAGAGTTTGACACTGGCTGCCCGTTACATTAAAATGGAAAAAACGTTGCTGAAAGAGTTTTGTTAAGTGAAAAATTGGATGAATATATTTGAGATCGGAGCCTGAAAATTTTCATCTAAAATTTACTTTGTGTCAATAGATGCCAGAATGTTGACATTATCGATGGTAGAGTGGTAACTTGGACTAAATTACTATTCTGGCGGGAAATAAATTATTGTGTTGGTGAGTGATGCCCAGTCCTACTCGGTTTTACTCCGAAAACGGGTCACCGAGTTTTATGCCGAATTAATGTTTCAAGATTGAAACTGAAAATCCGAATATCGCATTCAGTTTCGAATGCCGTAATTGGATATCTGAATATCACAACTCAGTTACGAGTTCTAACGTTAATCATATGCAAAGTTGAATATTTGAAAGCCATAATAGTCTAAGAGCCATTTCTCCAGAAGTGCCCATAAAGTTGAAATCGTAACACACCCCCTACGTAAAAGGTTTCTCTTCATTTTATGTTAGCATATTATCAGTGCAACAATTCTACATATGATGTACTATTTACTTCTGGGGTCAGGGGGGTGCTAGCATCCCGTCTATGTGAGGGTGTAATGACGTCACTCTCAGGGACTTGTTTAAGACTTTGACAAGGGGTTTCTTTGATGTATTGTTTTTTAATTGAAAGTGGCTGGTAAGAATTGGGACAATTTTGCACGGTACAATGAACTGCTCTATCTAAAGTCTTCAACTATTCTGTATCCTTAGATTAGCTCACGTGACCGACAAAATCGTTAATGAGATTGCTAACAACATAATTACTAGAAAAATATGAAATGGTATTAAACCTGTTAAAAGTAATCAATTTTAATTGTTCACTTACTTATACAGAGGCTTCGTTTATTAGTAGTTTTGGTAGTTTTGAAAATCTCGCTGTGGTAAAATTTCGTTTGCGATATCATATGTTCATATGACGTCACCATTTGCATTAAAACTTCTTTTCAAATGGGTCAACAATGGTTAATTCAAACTTTTAAAAACCTACGTTGATATTTGCTGTAATGCAGAGAAACACATTTCACCCGCAACGAATTAAATTCTTGATCAGTTATCAAGATATTTAAGCATTTATCTTGTCACGTGACCTTTTTCATAAAATAACTCTTTTATTAATCAGCATGATCATGCGTCCCGGATAGATCTATGTAGCAATCGTCAGTGGAGTGACAATAACACTGTCTTTAATTTCATTTAGGAAATATTTCCACTGTCTATTGCAAACTCCTTTTTCATCTAAAGAAACAATCGTGATAGGTCACGTGACCGAAATATTACACATAATAAGTAGAAAAACTGTTGCTCTCGTAAGTTTTGATGTTCTTGGCAAGTTAAGTAACGTTTTGGTTAACTTATAGAAAGTTATGATGTTTTGTAAATTTCTGTATAAGAAGGCTCAAATGTAGAGGCTATGTCTTATTATATTGATTACTTGGTAATAGCCCATTGCAGAAACGTGAGAGGACTGGGACGAGTTTCTTATATTGATTAGATTGAAAATCTAAACATTTCAACTGAAATGTTACTGAATGAAAAGCTACCCAGCCAAGTTTGAGAGTTTTCAGTTGAAAATTGTTCAAATGGGAGAATCTCAAAAGTTGCAAGGTTCCATACAAATCCTTATAATTTTGTGGCTTGTCTACCCAATCCATACAAACTCTCTATTTTAGGTGATATTTGAAGAGCTACCATTTTGCAATTTTCCTTCTCCAAATACTTCTATTCTTGGTAAATACTCTCAAATTTAGTTCATCTTTCATTTGGATATCTTAGTTTTTCAAACAAAACGGAAAACAACCATACTCTTTTCCAGTCCTCTCACGTTTCTGCAATTGCCTATGGCTCCTACTTGACACCAATTAAAAAATAGGTTAGTATATTTTAGCCCAACCTGATCAGATTTGGCTTCAATTTTTTATATATTTTCCGTTTTTAGATCTTGATTTAAGATATTTTCTCAACTTATAAAAAATAATGAAAGTCGATTCAAATCAAGTCTTACCCATAGTTCTTTGCTACCTGATTACCCATAATTCTCCATACAACAATCGTGGAAGCCATTTTGGAAGTGACTGTAAGTATTCGTCTTGTGTTCGTGAGCGGTAAACGGAAGGATGCTCGTCCTAAACACTTCAAACTCGGTAAAACGGTGAACTCATACGGGACAAAACTCTCTAAAAAACGTAACAACTGCTCGCTAAAAAACTGTTTCTCTAAAACGAACTCGCAACTCGCATTCGTACGCGCAATAAACGTACGCGTAACTTTAATTCAAATATTTCTGTGCGCGCGCGCGCTATTCGCGCGTCACGCCATTTCGGAACTGTCTTCTTAACATTTCCCCCTCCCCACACTGGGAGGTAGCCCTAGTGTGTCTCTAAGTAACTGACTATTAATTAATTCCAAGCGGAATCAGTTTCGTAATTGGTCTTACGACAGTCTTGTCGCCACATACAACTTTAGCTACACGGGTGTGGCCGTCTCGTCCAGGATACACTTCAATAACTCGCCCTAACGGCCAACGTCCTCTTGGAGAATCGGGCTGAATCACAAGAACTACATCATCAACTTTTAGATCCCGGTTTTCCGATGTCCACTTTGGTCGACTGTTAAGGGCAGGAACACATTCTTTGAGCCATCTTCTCCACACTTGAGAGATAATGTCTTGAACCTTTCGCCATCGTTGACGCGGATGAAATGTAGAGGTGTCAACAGACTCAGGCGCGAATTGTCCTCCCATTTGGCCATGCAAGAAATGATTAGGGGTCAGTGGAACACTGTCTCGTGGATCCGAGCTCTGATAAGTCAACGGGCGGGAATTAAGAAGAGACTCCACTCCGGCAAACACTGTGATCAGCTCCTCATCGGTCACATCTCGGTCTCTTACAACGGCATAAGTGGCTTTCTTAGCAGCTTTCACCATCACTTCGTGGGCTCCTCCAAAATGCGGAGCACCTGGTGGGTTGAATCTCCACGTTATTCCCAGCTCGACTGTCTTGCTCTCAAGTTTCTGTCTGTCTAACTGGCTGACTAGTTTCTTTATCTCGCCCACTGCACCTACGAAATTCGTGCCTCTGTCACTTATCACCTCATTAGGAACTCCACGGCGACTGGTAAAACGAGTGAAGGCGTTTAGGAACGTGTCAGTATCTAGTCCCCAGGCCATCTCTAAGTGCACTGCTCGTGTTTCCAAGCAAGTAAACAGACACAGCCACCTTTTCTGTCGAGGCTTTCCGCGTCCTTGAACGGTATACAGAGGACCTGCAAAATCCACGGATGTTTGGGCGAAGGGCCGGAAAGTAAAACGTAGCCTTGTCTTCGGGAGTGGCGCCATAATCTGACAAGCTGGCTTGTTCCGTCTTTTCTTGCATTCATTACATTCACGGTCCCACTCGCGGATCTCCTCACGTGCGGCGATTATCCAAAATCTCTCACTCAACTGGCAAAGAATGAAGTTTATTCCAGCGGCATGATTTGCTCTCTCGTGATAATTCTTCACAATCAGTTTTGTCACCCAGTGTCCACGAGGCAGAATGATTGGATATCTGGTGTCGTAAGGAAGGAACTCTGCGAACTTCAAACGCCCGTCACATCGGATGACGCCATCTTCGTCTATGCACGGGTTAAGCTTGATCAAGTGGCTTTTCCGTGGTATCGGCTCACCCAAGCTTAGAGCTGCGTACTCGTCACGGAATGCTTCACGTTGTGCTAAGCTCACTATCTCCTCTTCAGCATCCTTTATTTCTTCGGGCGACAATTCGATACCCGCCTTTTTGTCGTCTCTATTGCGCAGGTTGTGCAGCACTCTTCTCACTCTTGCGTGCACTCGAACCAAACGTGTCCAGCTGGAGAACCGCTTCGGATCAAGTCTCCACACTTCACAAGTGTTTTTACGTTTCGGTGCAGCTTCTTTCTGAAGGCTATACGTCACAAGGGTGGCGAAGGCATTCGCGCCCTCTTTCTTCTTTGAAGTTTTCATCTCTGGCATTTCGTCGGGTCTGTTAGGGACTAGCATCTTAGACCACTCACTGGAATCCTTTGTTAGCCACTGGGGGCCATTCCACCACAAGGAACACCCGGCTAAACCTGAAGGAGTTGCACCTCTAGTACACATGTCGGCTGGATTCTCCTCGGTAGAGACATGCTGCCACTGTGACGGTTCGGTGAACATCTGTATTTCACCAATTCGGTTCGCTACAAAGGGTCGGAAGTCTTTTCCACGCCCTCGAATCCACCATAGGACATCCGTACTGTCAGAATAAAACGTCACGCTCTGCATTGGTAGTTCCAGGACCGTCAACAAGGACTGTGTTAAGCGCAGGCCAAGAATCGCGCCCATGAGTTCCAGTCTAGGGATGGTCATCGGAGTCAACGGTGCTACTTTGCTCTTGGCTGCTATAAGTGGACTAGTGACGGCATCGTTGTGATATTTGCACCGGATATAAACAGCTGCACCATACGCTTGCTGAGAGGCGTCAACGAATGTCACAAAGCGCTTCGACTTGACAGACTCTGAACTTCGTAGACATCGGGGAATCTTCACCTCTTTCAGACTTTTCAACTGCTCGAACCAATCCCCGATTTTCTTGGCTATTTCATCTTGTACTTGGTCATCCCAGTCGTAACCTCGCATCCACAGCTCCTGAAGTAGAATTTTTGCAACAATGACGTACGGGCATACAAATCCCAGAGGATCAAATATCGTGGCCACTTTACGTAGGACGTTTCGCTTCGTTGTCTGGAAATCTGGCGAAACCGGAGAAGCGGTTACGGTAAACAAGTCCTCAGTGCTGTTCCACGAGATTCCTAGTGTCTTTATTACAGGATCTTGGCCGTTATTTATCACGATCTCTGTAGCGCGTTCTTCTGTGGGAATGGCTTCGATAACTTTTGGTGAGTTAGAGATCCACTTTCTGGCATGCATGTTGGCAATTCTCCACAGGGCTTTCAATTGACGGTACAGCTCCACTCCTTCTTCGTCATTTTCAACACTGTCAATAGAGTCGTCCATGTAGGTTGACTTAAGGACGGTCTCAGCGGCAAGGGGATAACGGTCTTGGTTTCTCCGAGCGTTTTCCTGTGCCACAAACTGCGACTCCATAGGGGCTGAATTCTTTCCAAACACTACACGGGTGAACTCGAATACGTCCGGCTCTCGGCTGGGGTCCAGGTCTCTCCACAACAAGCGGAAATGGGAACGGTCT
>OZ026596.1:44064410-44164410 GCA_964020085.1 Micromussa lordhowensis
TGAATTTGATGAAAAACGAGCAACAAAGCCAAAATTTGTTGCTCAAAGTAGACCCGCGCTCTACTTTTCGCAACAACTTTCTTCAACCCGCAACAAATGTTTTTGCTGCGCGACAAGTTGATCACGGAAGGTGAAAAACGGGAAACATCGACGAAAACTTGCAACGAAACAATGTTGCGCAACAAGTTGAAGGTTTTTGTATCTCGTATTTCGCCGCCTTTACGCGCGCGAGTTTTTATGACAGTTTGCCCAGCTTCAATAGCTCTCCGTACTTCTTTTTCGATACTCTCCGACTCTTCAATGGCTTCTTTTTTTCCAGCTTCATCTCCGACCTCGACATAGAACGCAATCAGTTCCTCCAAAGTCTCCTGTGCATCTTCCAGGGCTGTCCAAAGCTGCTCGATCACACTTTCGATGGCTGTTAGCTCGGAATCTTTAAGACAAACTCTTTCCAGCTCATGTCGGAGTTTCGTGACTTTCGTTTTTTCGGTACGCTTTCGCTTCTTTATCTGTAGGAGCAGAATGTCCGTTTCCTTCTTTTTCTCGACTCCACTTAGTCCAGTTTGTTCGGCGTTTTCCTCGGTAAATTCGGTAACAGCGGTATCGGAGGCCATAACCGCACAACTCAAAAACTCAAAACACAAAACGACACCTCAAAGCAAACACCAGTTCATACCTTTCTCCCGTCGTGGTCGCCAGAAAATGTTCGTGAGCGGTAAACGGAAGGATGCTCGTCCTAAACACTTCAAACTCGGTAAAACGGTGAACTCATACGGGACAAAACTCTCTAAAAAACGTAACAACTGCTCGCTAAAAAACTGTTTCTCTAAAACGAACTCGCAACTCGCATTCGTACGCGCAATAAACGTACGCGTAACTTTAATTCAAATATTTCTGTGCGCGCGCGCGCTATTCGCTCGTCACGCCATTTCGGAACTGTCTTCTTAACATCTTGTTTGTCCATTTTAGGCCCTGTTTACAAGGAGAGAGGGTTACCCTAGCAAGCGGGTTACCCTAGCAAGCGGGTTACCCTAGCACGCACACATTTGTTCTTATTTTCTTCGTCGTGTTTACAAGGCGGCCAGGGTTACCCGGGTAGGAGGGTTACCCTATCTGCGTGCTAGGGTTACCCTAGCAAGCGGGTTAACTTTTTCCCTTGTAAACACTCCAGGTAGGGTTAACCCGCCTACCCGGGCTATCTCTATTTTGGCTCCTAAAAGCAAAATTTGATCACAATACCGAGAAAATCAGCGAATTATGACCCAGAAAACATCAAGTTCTTTCACAGTTTGTCATAATTTTGCTTTGGAAATAAATTATTTTCCAGTTTTGTTATCTGTTCGTAATTTACTTGCAAGGTTACCGAAGCGTAACAAGCGTAAAGTTGTCTCGGGCAGTAGGGTTACCCTACCTGAAAATTTTGCTTGTAAACCCGGGCTATCTTTTAACCCCCTTGCTAGGGTTACCCTGGCAGTAGGGTTACCCTACCTGCTTGTAAACAGGGCCTTAGCTAGTTTTAACCAGTCCGGGCCATTACCAGAAGTGGATATACGATTTCCTGTGCTGTGATTGGCTCACGCGAAACCAAAACATTGCCTAGACCGCGAAAGGACTAAAGCCGAGGGAAACGGCGAGCGAAAGACGTCGCATAACAAACTACAACAATAATACGGAGGAATCCTCCCCATCTATTACTCCCACGATCTCTTGAACCCCCGGTGAACCTGCCAATAATTCGAACTAGTAGTCGTTTTCCTTGGATTTGATAATACGGATACCGATTCGCTGTATTCGTGTAATTAATTTTACTCCCTATTCGAACCAGTTCCCTTTCTTTTATCGTGTAAAAGCTTAGTTTCGATAAAGTTAGTAATGCACTAATACGACTAGAGTGCTGGCAGTCTGTTTTTCTCTCGACTTACTTAACACGAGGTATCGCTCCTAAACCCAGGACTGCCGAAGGTCGCCAAAGGCTGATTTTGGCCTCAACAACGGTGATCACCACCTTTAATCGAAGCTAAGCTGTTTGCTGTTGCAATATGAAAGGCGTTTAGCTGAAATTACTATAGGGTTATAAGGTTCACTTTCTTGTCTTTTTATATTTATCCATACTGATAAATCTAGAATTGATAGATCTGTATTTAAAGGGGACTTTTTGTGGCTGTGCTTTTGTTCAAAATCATATCAAATTATACTGAAATTTTCAGCCAAGTTTTGTTGTACGTTACCACAGCTACAGGTATCATAAGAACAAAACATACATGGATCAAAAGTGAAATTTATAAGTACTCTTATTTCCATGCCTTTAAAACCATCAATGGAAAACCCTATTGACCTAATTGCATTTGAACATTATTTTGGTCACTTTTTTAAAGCTTTCTCCTCCTTTCACAACATGCAATAGCCAGTTGCAAGGAATGACTGCACCACCTCCTGCTCTTTTATTTTTCGCTCATTTCTGAGAACAGAAATGACTCAACTTTGAACAGTAAAATGCACATTCTATGTGGATGTGAATCTCTATATGGAGTACATTTTTGTTATGAGAAACAATTGATAAGTTCATCAATAAATGAATTTTGTTATGGTTATGGTATGTTGATGTTCTGGTTTCAGTATCACCATTTAGGAAAACCTCCAGCTAGATCTGCTCAGCTGACAAACCTAGGCCTCAACCCCCAACCTACATGCATTCAGGAGGGAACATGGGTATGGATGAATGCATTTTCAAGGTCCAGGGAATTTCAAGACCTTTCTTGATCTTCCTTTGTGACTACTCCTCACTGGATCTGATGGTATTTCAAGACCTTTTGTGACCACTCTCCCCATGATGGGATGCTATTTCAGGACCTTTCATGCCTCAGTCAGTCTGCCCCACCCCCACCCACCCCAACACACACAGACACAATCACAAAAGCCACAGTGACATAAACAGTCCACGCTTTATTTCTTACAACTAGAAATTCAAGAAATTCACTTTCAGAATGCTATACATTTCATTATTTTGGTTTCAACAAGAAAAGCACAAGGTGAAAATTACAAAGCCCTGCTGGAGATATTCTTATTGGAAAGCTTGAAATATACATATATAAATTCCTAGAAACCTACGGCTTAATTTTCAATACTTTAATAATATGTGTTACATACCATGATGTCAAAACTGTAAACAAGTATTTAAAAAAAACAGGTACCTATATGTTACAGGTCAAATTTAAATTCAGGTTAAATTTGTTCCAACCTAGGTCAATTTGTTCTACCTAGCTTTAGATGAAAATTTACAGGGAGAGTAACACTACTGCCTGAGACAACTTTACGCTTGTTATAGTTTATTCCTGTCATGGTTCATACTGTAGTCTGTTAATTGAAGCTTACAAATTGGTTTATTTTCTTCTTTTCTTTTTCTCTCTGCACAACTCGCCTTGACTAGCTTTAGCTATATGCGAGTTGCACATGTTCTTTTTTATTGTTAAATATTAATAAAGTTTATTTGTTTTGTTTCTTTTTGTTGTTTGCTTGTTGCGCTTCGGTTACCTTCGGTTACCAAACAGATAACAAAACTGGAAAATAATTTATTTTCAAAGCAAAAATATCACAAATAGTGAAATAACTTCTAATGATGTTTTCTGGGTCATAAATCACTGATTTTGTCAGTATTGTGATCATATTTTGCTTTTTGGAGCCAAAATAGAGTTCTCCCGGGTAGGCGAGTTGTCCCTAGCAGAGCATTTACAAGGCACTAGGGTGATGCTAGCTGCCTTGTAAATGCATCATTGAAAATAAGAAGAAATGTGCGAGTGCCAGGGTAACCCTCTTGCTAGGGTAACCCTAGCACTATGGTTACCCTACCTGCTTGTAAACAGGGCTTAATTCTGTGACTGGAAAATAATGCTGTACATGACTTTCTGAAATATATCAATGAAAACATAACACTAACCACAAACTCACTCTAACACTATAAGAAATTGAAAATGAAGAATTTCATGTTAACTGAAGTGACCAGGACTGCAAAATACACTGAGGTGTATTTCGATCAATTTCAGAAACATTACAAGCAAAACAAGCTATCTATTTATATTTGCAAGTACAATTTGGCCAGATTCAACAAAAAACTTCTTCTGCACTGCTAAAAGCCTGCATGGAAATGAATTGATAGCTAAAAAACTATTGACCTTCACTGAAACTTGGCTTTGCAGCTGTTCCTGAACTACTACAGCTGTATCAAGCTGGCGTGTACATCATAGTTAGTATGTGTACATGTATAATGAGCACTAAAAACACTTTCAACCCTTTTTTAATCCCTACATGTGTACCACAGCCTCATCTTCTTCATTCAAACTACTTTATAACTGATATAGCTTTGCTCTGCATGCTGCACAAAACTTTTTCGGGATGTACATACTAGTATCAGTTTGCTATGTTAACGTGAACCTTTTCACTGAGAACCGCTTCGAATATTTCCTTGCTGTAATCTCTGCCATTCCTTTATAGATTTTTAACACAAAATTTACAGTGCTTCTTGAGGAAATCGCAGTGCTTTTCCATTTGCCTGTCGGAGAATAAAGAAAACACAGATCGAAATTGGGTCCTCAGCATGGTCCGCGCGATCGGTCAATAACACACGCATGTGGCGAACTACAGTATTTCATCTTTAAAAACCTTGGACCAAGCAACGCAGTCATGGACCAATACAAAAATACCACCAAATGAAAGCAAATTTTATAGACATTAACGACATATTTTTTTCAAATACGGAAAAAATTGCAACGTACCTGATTTTTCCATCTATCTGGCGTCTTCTCGTGTACAAACCAGAGCAGAAATAGCACAAAACAGTGGGGTTTTCGCCTCGAAACTCGAAGACGCCTCGCCAGCCGCCATTTGTTTCGCACTCAACTAAAACTTCGTTGTTCAGCTGTATTGTGTGCAAAGCCTTGTGGGAAAAGGCTACTTTTAAGCCCCGAAAAGAGCTCGGAAGGGACTTTGTATAGTGTGCCTAGCTTTGTCGGCCATATTGCCATTCTCATGACGTCACCGTATATCCAATATTCTGGTAATGGCCCGGACTGTGTTAACTCAAAGTAAGTACTTGTACACTTCTCAGTTAAACGGTAAAAAGATGTTACCTTTTTCTTGACACTTACTTAGAATTCATCATGCTTATTTTTTACAATCAATGCTAAAAGTAAAATGCCATACATTTTAATGCCATTCAATGACTTATTCGGGCTGCATGTTGCTGGAGAATGAGAGGTACAATTAATTTACAATGCATGGAATCCCGATTTTTCGAATGTCCAAAGGAAACGTAAATTTGGTTCTGTACGTTTGAGCCTGAATCGGAGGTAATTTAAGTGTTCGACTGAGGGGAGATAAATCATGACTTTGGGTTTGACCAATCGGCTGCTGGTTCGAGTTGTTCAAAACTGAATCGAGGGTTCGAGAAACTGGGATTGCATTGTATATTTTTCCCGTAGGAAGGTTTTCATCATTGGGAATATCTTTTAGAATGAATGAACTAGCCTGGGTGACGGCGCCAGAGGTTTAAACTTTCGTTGCACTGGGAGAAGCGATGAGCCCGCTATACTATATATGCATTCGAGGCTAAAAAGGAAAAAAACCTGTGGCACCCTGTGTAGCCATGAACGTTCTGGGCCGGGTTGTTCAAAGTCCGATTAAGCTAACCCAGCATTAGCGAGAATTTGATTTCAGTTTTGCAACTTTTTGGAGAGGTTTACTGTTTACATTGTTTGGCCTTCTCTTTTGAATTTAAATAATCTCAAATTAAAAAAAAAATAGGAAGCGAAAAACATTTTTTCCTCTCATGCATGGCTTGTCGTTGATCATATTTGATGTTATCTGTTGCTTTCAGTTACATAATGGTGAAAAGGAAATTCTGCTGTAAGGGATTCTCACTGAGAACGCACTGGATTCGAAAGATCTTCACACTAAGAAGACTTGCGTGTTTGTCGATAGCAGTGTATGTGTTAATCATCGTGTTTTCGTTTCATACTTTTCGAGACAGCTTTGATGTCGTCATGCAGCGGTTTGATTCTCTGCCAAGTCAAGGGAGTTTGTTGGGTGCACGAAGTATATCAATCGTACCTAATATGTTTCTTAATACTACAAATAACACATTATTGGTTGTGAACAAAACTCCACAGATTTTTCTGTCTCGGACGACAGTAAAACAAGAGAATTATAATTCAAGTGAGAAGTCGTTAATGGATAATTGTCGAAGTTGGTGTCGTGGAAACGCGAAAACTTCTTCAAAGCCTTATTTCTTAACAGCAGTCCTGCTCGTAAGAATCTATATCAAAGATCTCGCTCAGTTAACAACAAGAGAAATGAGGCAATGGCTGTACTATCTGCGATATGCTGGATTCGAGCACGTGTACGTGTATGATGCCTTTGTGTATAGAGAAGAGTCACAAGCTCAAGCACTGAAGCTTTTAATCGACGAAGGATTTGTAACATACGTGGACTGGAGTCACAGAGCTTTTCCTTATTCTATCAGCGGTACACAACATGCCGCTTATCAAGACTGTATCGACAGGTTTGGACATGAATCTATGTGGCAAGCTGCAATCGATATTGACGAGTACCCCTTCAGCCCTACAGATCAACAACCAAATTTCGTACAACGAAAAGTAGCAGGCTTTAGCAAGGCGATGCCTACTGCTTCAGAACTAACCATGCAGAATTTTCTGTTTTTAGGAAAACCTCTAGATAGTAATGAACATCCACTGCTGATCGATCGACTGTGGCGGAGAACACATGGACCAGCTAACGCACTTGTAAAGCCAATCTATAAACCGAGTCACGTGGCAGCAGCTGCAGTGCATCACAATAGTCTGTCAAAGGGACGCTCGGTGAATTTTCCAGTGAACGAGCTTCGTATGAATCATTACTGGGGAGCTAGGCTGCAGAACTGGGGAGACGACATACCAGAAATCATAAATAAAACACAACCAGATACCTCAATGAAGACTATTGTGAAAAACCTGATGGACTGCATCACTCATTGTCTCCCGTCCGTAGATTTAGTTTATCGCAAACAGTGGAACTAATAAGAAACAATACTGAGGCAACTGAACATTGCAATCTGACTGGTTTCGCTACATCAGATTATATATCAACCGTTATAGTTCACCATTAAATTCTCTCCGATTCTTATTGATATAAAATTAATTACGTGATGCGATTGTATTCATCGGTGTAGACACATGGGGTGCTTTCCAGTATGCCAAAGGTTGCGGAAATTTCGGTCGGACTTCAAATGGAAAGGCCGTTTAGGTTTCTTCCGACGGCAACATGCGGGGTCACCTCTGGAGGTGGTCCACTTTGACCGGTCGGAATATTCCGATTGAAATTCGCCGTTTCATGCCTGACAAACCGGTCCTTTGCCCCGATTAGGGGATTCGGAAAAGGAATAAAACATGGTAAGAGTCATTCCTTTGAGTTGGCCGTGTTTAATTGGAAAACTGAGTCGGTCCATTTTCCTTGTGTATTCCCACTGATCTCTGACCGGTCGATTTGGCGTAATGAAAAGCACCCATGATCTGCTTATAGTGCCCGTCCGAGGATAATTGTAAAAATGTTCTGTAAAAAAGCGGGCTTATAGGAAAAAATTGAGACGCAAGTTGTTGTAACGAGTAAGTTTTCGTCTGTTACATTTTTACATTTCGTTAACCCCTTTCATCTAAAAAAGAAAACAATAAAGAGAGTCGAGTGTTTGTCTTGGAATAATACTTGCCCCGTGGAAATTTGATGTTCTTAAAACTAGCATATTAGTTTTAAGAACATCAAATTTCGTCGAGGCAACTAACAGCCGATACTCCTGAAATTAGTAGAATCCTAGTATACCAATGGCATGCCCTCCTCCATTAGCCTACGCTATATGCCGGTAGTGTAAAATTTGTTATGGCAATAAATAAAACTGTAAACTGTACCTAAGACCGAAAAGACTGCAGTATCTGATTGGCTTAACCATCGTACACTATCAGCCGCTAATAGAATTCTACTCGCACGCTGATGCAAATACTGCGATCTGATTCGTACGTAAATCGTACACTATATATCAGATACTAGTAGCTCGGCCACTGATCATTAATGGACTGGAAGTCCGACTTGACTGAATTGCATTGAAGTATAGAGTCTATACTTCACTGCAATTCAGTGGCGAACGTCTACTAAAGTGGATTAATAATTTGTTGAGAGGCCCGGGTTGTCAGTGAAGTATACCACAATTAGGCGTCAAATAGAGTTTGACACTGGCTGCCCGTTACATTAAAATGGAAAAAACGTTGCTGAAAGAGTTTTGTTAAGTGAAAAATTGGATGAATATATTTGAGATCGGAGCCTGAAAATTTTCATCTAAAATTTACTTTGTGTCAATAGATGCCAGAATGTTGACATTATCGATGGTAGAGTGGTAACTTGGACTAAATTACTATTCTGGCGGGAAATAAATTATTGTGTTGGTGAGTGATGCCCAGTCCTACTCGGTTTTACTCCGAAAACGGGTCACCGAGTTTTATGCCGAATTAATGTTTCAAGATTGAAACTGAAAATCCGAATATCGCATTCAGTTTCGAATGCCGTAATTGGATATCTGAATATCACAACTCAGTTACGAGTTCTAACGTTAATCATATGCAAAGTTGAATATTTGAAAGCCATAATAGTCTAAGAGCCATTTCTCCAGAAGTGCCCATAAAGTTGAAATCGTAACACACCCCCTACGTAAAAGGTTTCTCTTCATTTTATGTTAGCATATTATCAGTGCAACAATTCTACATATGATGTACTATTTACTTCTGGGGTCAGGGGGGTGCTAGCATCCCGTCTATGTGAGGGTGTAATGACGTCACTCTCAGGGACTTGTTTAAGACTTTGACAAGGGGTTTCTTTGATGTATTGTTTTTTAATTGAAAGTGGCTGGTAAGAATTGGGACAATTTTGCACGGTACAATGAACTGCTCTATCTAAAGTCTTCAACTATTCTGTATCCTTAGATTAGGTCACGTGACCGACAAAATCGTTAATGAGATTTCTAACAACATAATTACTAGAAAAATATGAAATGGTATTAAACCTGTTAAAAGTAATCAATTTTAATTGCTCACTTACTTATACAGAGGCTTCGTTTATTTGTAGTTTTGGTAGTTTTGAAAATCTCGCTGTGGTAAAATTTCGTTTGCGATATCATATGTTCATATGACGTCACCATTTGCATTAAAACTTCTTTTCAAATGGGTCAACAATGGTTAATTCAAACTTTTAAAACCTACGTTGATATTTGCTGTAATGCAGAGAAACACATTTCACCCGCAACGAATTAAACTCTTGATCAGTTATCAAGATATTTAAGCAATTATCTTGTCACGTGACCTTTTTCATAAAATAACTCTTTTATTAATCAGCATGATCATGCGTCCCGGATAGATCTATGTAGCAATCGTCAGTGGAGTGACAATAACACTGTCTTTAATTTCATTTAGGAAATATTTCCACTGTCTATTGCAAACTCCTTTTTCATCTAAAGAAACAATCATGATAGGTCACGTGACCGAAATATTACACATAATAAGTAGAAAAACGTTGCTCTCGTAAGTTTTGATGTTCTTGGCAAGTTTAGTAACGTTTTGGTTAACTTATAGAAAGTTATGATGTTTTGTAAATTTCTGTATAAGAAGGCTCAAATGTAGAGGCTATGTCTTATTATATTGATTACTTGGTAATGGCTCCTGCTTGACACCAATTAAAAAATAGGTAAGTATATTTTATTTAGCCTAACCTGATCAGATTTGGCTTCGATTTTTTTATATATTTTCCGTTTTTAGATCTTGATTTAAGATATTTTCTCAACTTATAAAAAATAATGAAAGTCGATCAAATCAAGTCTTACCCATAGTTCTTTGCTACCTGATTACCCATAATTCTCCATACAACAATCGTGGAAGCCATTTTGGAAGTGACTGTAAGTATTCGTCTTGTTTGTCCATTTTAGCTAGTTTTAACTCAAAGTAAGTACTTGTACACTTCTCAGTTAAACGGTAAAAAGATGTTAGCTTTTTCTTGACACTTACTTAGAATTCATCATGCTTATTTTTTACAATCAATGCTAAAAGTAAAATGCCATACATTTTAATGCCATTCAATGACTTATTCGGGCTGCATGTTGCTGGAGAATGAGAGGTACAATTAATTTACAATGCATGGAATCCCGATTTTTCGAATGACCAAAGGAAACGTAAATTTGGTTCTGTACGTTTGAGCCTGAATCGGAGGTAATTTAAGTGTTCGACTGAGGGGAGATAAATCATGACTTCGGGTTCGACCAATCGGCTGCTGGTTCGAGTATTTCGAAACTGAATCGAGGGTTCGAGAAACTGGGATTGCATTGTATATTTTTCCCGTAGGAAGGTTTTCATCATTGGGAAGATCTTTTAGAATGAATGAACTAGCCTGGGTGACGGCGCCAGAGGTTTAAACTTTCGTTGCAGGAGAAGCGATGAACCCGCTATACTATATATGCATTCGAGGCTAAAAAGCAAAAAAAAAAACCCTGTGGCACCCTGTGTAGCCATGAACGTTCTGGGCCAGGTTGTTCAAAGTCCGATTAAGCTAACCCAGCATTAGCGAGAATTTGATTTCAGTTTTGCAACTTTTTGGAGAGGTTTACTGTTTACATTGTTTGGCCTTCTCTTTTGAATTTAAATAATCTCAAACTAAACAAAAAATAGGAAGCGAAAAACATTTTTCCCTCTCATGCATGGCTTGTCGTTGATCATATTTGATGTTATCTGTTGCTTTCAGTTACATAATGGTGAAAACGAAATTCTGCTGTAAGGGATTCTCGCTGAGAACGCACTGGAGTCGAAAGATCTTCACACTAAGAAGACTTGCGTGTTTGTCGATAGCAGTGTATGTGTTAATCATCGTGTTTTCGTTTCATACTTTTCGAGACAGCTTTGATGTCGTCATGCAGCGGTTTGATTCTCTGCCAAGTCAAGGGAGTTTGTTGGGTGCACGAAGTATATCAATCGCACCTAATATGTTTCTAAATACTACAAATAACACATTATTGGTTGTGAACAAAACTCCACAGATTTTTGTGTCTCGGACAACAGTAAAACAAGAGAATTATAATTCAAGTGAGAAGTCGTTAATGGATAATTGTCGAAGTTGGTGTCGTGGAAACGCGAAAACTTCGTGAAATCTTATTTCTTAACAGCCGTCCTGCTCGTAAGAATCTATGTCAAAGATCTCGCTCAGTTAACGACAAGAGAAATGAGGCAATGGCTGTACTATCTGCGATACGCTGGATTCGAGCACGTGTACGTGTATGATGCCTTTGTGTATAGAGAAGAGTCACAAGCTCAAGCACTGAAGCTTTTAATCGACGAAGGATTTGTAACATACGTGGACTGGAGTCACAGAGCTTTTCCTTATTCTATCAGCCGTACACAACATGCCGCTTATCAAGACTGTATTGACAGGTTTGGACATGAATCTATGTGGCAAGCTGCAATCGATATTGACGAGTACCCCTTCAGCCCTACAGATCAACAACCAAATTTCGTACAAAGAAAAGTAGCAGGCTTTAGCAAGGCGATGCCTACTGCTTCAGAACTAACCATAGAGAATTTTTTGTTTTTAGGAAAACCTCTAGATAGTAATGAACATCCACTGCTGATCGATCGACTGTGGCGGAGAACACATGGACCAGCTAACGCACTTGTAAAGCCAATCTATAAACCGAGTCACGTGGCAGCAGCTAGAGTGCATCATAATATTCTGTCAAAGGGACGCTCGGTGAATTTTCCAGTGAACGAGCTTCGTATGAATCATTACTGGGGAGCTAGGCTGCAGAACTGGGGAGACGACACACCAGAAATCATAAATAAAACACAACCAGATAACTCAATGAAGACTATTGTGAAAAACCTGATGGACTGCATCACTCATTGTCTCCCGTCCGTAGATTTAGTTTATCGCAAACAGTGGAACTAATAAGAAACATAATACTGAGGCAACTGAACATTGCAATCATCTGACTGAACCGTTGTAGTTCACCATTAAATTCTCTCCGATTCTTATTGATATAAAATTAATCACGTGATGCGATTGTGTTCATCGGTGTAGACACATGGGTGAAATATTTGAATGTCAAAACTGTATAATTGAATATCGCAATTGAACTTTCAATTTTTATGGGAATCAAAGCTCAATTGAATAATTGAATTTCAAAACTGCATATTGGAACATCACAACTGAATATTTGAATGCCAAAACTGCATATTTGAATATCATAATTGAACTTTCAATATTTCGATGGGAATCACACTCCATAGACGACAAGATAATTGATGTTTTAAAGTATATACTGCCACGAGGATTTGCTACAAATAGGCGCCCTTAATTCAAGCAAACGCGAAAATTATAACAATTTGACAGAAATGATTACTTCGTATATTTGTGATACCTAAACTTTATAAAAATATTTCTATACAGCTATATTTACTGCTCACTAAATTAGAAAATTTGTCTTCGTATCTAAATAATTATATCCGGTATGTATCTGCAGAAATGTTAGGAACGTAAATTGAATCAGTCATAATAAACTGCTAAACTAAGTTGTTTTCCTTACGGTCGTTTTTTTTTCAGTAAAAAAGTAGAAATCCAGCGACAAACATTACAAAAAGCAAGAAAAAGCTGACTTATTTTTCAGCGAACTTCGGTTAAGGACTTAATGCAGTAAAGCAAAGAGGTTTTCATCCGCCGTTTTGATCACTCAGCTCGCACAATATTATTATAAAAGTAACATTGGGCAAACAATTTGTGTTAACGGTTTAACGTAAATGTACTGATGTTAGAATGACATGATAATTGTAAAAGTAGTTGGTCGCGTGAAGTACAATTCAGTGAGTAATCGTATCAGTTTCTTGATACAGTGTCTATAAGAGCCAATTTGTCAGGCAAAGTTCAGTCTGCATAAGAGCAAAGTGGCGCATCAGGCTGGTGCTTATCTCCGGTTTGTATGCACCATGCAGCGACTGGGAGAATTTGTACTACTACCTAGATGGGATGCTAGTCCATCACAGGGTTACCACCGGCATTAAATTCGCCGCTAGCCAATTAAACACCTGGGTGTTTATCAGCCAAGTTAGTATCTTTCCTACATATCAAATGACGATCATCTGATTTCTCGGTAGTAAAATGAAAGCGAAGACTGAGCCTGGAAAATTTCTAAAAGCTAAGAGCTTTCAAGAAAAGAAGAATAACCTAGAACCAATAGCACTTTTATCGTGGTGGTACAGGCGATAAAATTCGTTTTCTTCTTGCATTTTGTGCCTTTTCCTTGATCTTTTCTTTTCTGTCTTCTATTTGTTGTTCCATAGAGCCCATCACCAACTCACTGAAACAAACCAAACAAGTCATGTTAATACTGGAATTCTATTGGTTAAACAAATGAAACACGCCATGTTAATACTGGAATTCTATTGGTTAAACAAACCAAACAAGTCATGTTAATACTGGAATTCTATTGGTTAAACAAATGAAACACGCCATGTTAATACTGGAATTCTATTGGTTAAACAAACCAAACAAGTCATGTTAATACTGGAATTCTATTGGTTAACCAAATGAAACACGCCATGTTAATACTGGAATTCTATTGGTTAAACAAACCAAACAAGTCATGTTAATACTGGAATTCTATTGGTTAAACAACTGAAACACGTCATGTTAATACTGGAATTCTATTGGTTAACCAAATGAAACACGCCATGTTAATACTGGAATTCTATTGGTTAAACAACTGAAACACGCCATGTTAATACTGGAATTCTATTGGTTAACCAAATGAAACACGCCATGTTAATACTGGAATTCTATTGGTTAAACAACTGAAACACGTCATGTTAATACTGGAATTCTATTGGTTAACCAAATGAAACACGCCATGTTAATACTGGAATTCTATTGGTTAAACAACTGAAACACGCCATGTTAATACTGGAATTCTATTGGTTAACCAAATGAAACACGCCATGTTAATACTGGAATTCTATTGGTTAAACAAACCAAAACACGTCATGTTAATACTGGAATTCTATTGGTTAAACAACTGAAACACGCCATGTTAATACTGGAATTCTATTGGTTAAACAAACCAAAACACGTTATGTTAATACTGGAATTCTATTGGTTAACCAAGTGAAACACGCCATGTTAATACTGGAATTCTATTGGTTAAACAAACCAAAACACGTCATGTTAATACTGGAATTCTATTGGTTAAACAACTGAAACACGCCATGTTAATACTGGAACTCTATTGGTTAAACAAATCAAAACACGTTATGTTAATACTGGAATTCTATTGGTTAACCAAGTGAAACACGCCATGTTAATACTGGAATTTAATTGGTTAAACAAACCAAAACACGTCATGTTAATACTGGAATTCTATTGAATCAAGCACGTCATGTTAATCCGAGAATTTTATTGGTAAAGAAATCAAAACACGTCATGTTAATACTGGAATTCTATTGGTTAAACAAACCAAACACGTCATGTTAATACTGGAATTCTATTGTTTAAACAAACCAAACACGTCACGTTAATACTGGAAAATTCTATTAGTTAAACAAATCTAACACATGTCATGTCATTACTGGAATTCTGTTGGTTTGACAACTCAAATTAGTCATATTAACACTGGAAATCTTATGTTCAATAACAAACAATCCCTACTTTACACTTGATCCGTTGAATAAAATGTGAACAGAACGGCCATTTTTTCTTGCTCTCAGTTTTTTTCGCTTGCAAAACATGACTTAGTAAACGCTTAAGCCTGGTTCACACTTGTGCGATAAGCATAACACAAGCGACATAGGCATAAGCATAAGCACAAGAAAAAAGGAACGTGTTCCTTTTTTTTTGTGCTTATGCTTATGCTTATGTCGCTTGTGTTATGCTTATCGCACAAGTGTGAACCAGGCTTTATTAGACTGCAAACCAGTTCGTATGAAGGCGCCAGTTAGACGAAGCACGGCTCTCAAAAAGCATCTTAGACGAGCAGAAAGAGACTCAAAATCGGCGCTGTACCTATTTATTAAAACGTAACGCTTTTAGAAAGGCGAAAAACATGGAGGAAAAACGACAATAATCAACAAATTGGCCACAATATGAAGGTAATTGTAAACAACAGTCATTATAAGGACTTGGAACGTTCGTAATTTTCAATTTCTTAACTCGTAATTCAATTTCTCCCAGGCCTCTTCTAAGAAGATAACTTTGACCAAACGTGAAATACCATTATTGGATGAGGTTTTTGTGATATCCAGAATAATCAAGGTCGAGCGTAGGGGTTGATAACCCTTACCGAGACCTTGATTATTCCGGATATCACAAAAACCCGAATCTAATAATTGTTTTATTATACATCAACGAAAACACCAACTCAAGATCTTCAATTTGCAAGCACATGAAGCTACAACACGGAGTCCAACGACCAGCCATTGCAGAAAATGTCACCGTCCTAAAAAAGTGCCGGAGTAAACTGGACTGCTTGATCTACGAAATGTTACTCATAAAAGAACTAAAACCATCACTCAATGTACAGTCAGACTCGATCCGCGCGAAGTTATTCACTGATGCTTAACTAAAATATTTACATAACATCAAGCACTGCGGAATACGCATATTAGATATTCAAAATCTTGATCTCTCTCATAACAACTTTGACACTAGCATAAACTACCTCAATCTTGAGAATGATGTTTGATACATCGAAACGTCGATTAACCGTTATTTTAATTTTTCTTATTACACATTGAACGAAAAAAAAATGGTGTTTTTGCTTCTCTTCACTGAAGGCAAGAAACACAAAGCGCGCAAACTTGATATGATTACCCGTGACCTTGAGTGTCCTTGACATGATTAGCTAGATGGCGTCACTGGCGGTGATTTCGAAAATTCACTGTACGCTTTCAGCCAATCAGAAAAGAGATAGTGAGTTCAATGTATAATAATGACAGTAAATAGACTAGAAGCAGCGATGCGGCTTACCTATAATTTATTTCTCCATCCTTGTTTCTGTCCAAGCCCTCTATTAGCTCGTACAGCTCGTAGTAATTCATGTCAATTCCTGTTTCCTGTTGACAGAAACGGTAAAAATAAATTGTTGACTTGGTAACGTTTTGACGTGGTCGTGTTGATCTAGTTTTGATGATCTTGGATAGACTGCACAGTGCGAATACTATGAATAATAATAGAGTTTTATCCTTAGAGCTGACCTGTAGTCCATCCGCAAATTCCTTGATAGTGATATTCATGCTTTTATCTTTATCCAGAGTATTAAATAAATCCAACAGTCTCATTTTATTGTCCTCTATATAGTTCTTTAATATCTTCATGGGCGTTGGCCGCTCCTTAGGTTTGAAGGCGGCACCCCCCTTCCCACCGTGACTGATCTTCATATCGGGTTTAAGATGCTGTACTTCTTTACACAGTTCTACAAAGTCGTTGTTAACAGTGATGTCCTGAAGACCAAAAACAACAAAAAGTTAGCAAAATCAGCAAAACGTGACTCCGGAGATGTACCTCTTAAGGCTTACCGTAAGCTCGATCTCTAACAATGTTGATTCTGGATTATTTTTCATGGCGTTCACGATAGCGTACGCTCCAGGACTTTGCATCGGGTTCTTTCCAATCTAAAACATAATGGGAAAATAAATAAGTGAAAATGCTGAAGGACGAGTTCAATATGCCTGGTAAAGGCGTACAGTAGACTGCCACCTCCTGTGCAGCAGTTTTTTCAGAACAGATATAAACTACTGCCAAACGTTGGTTAGTTTTGCGAATTGTCATTTCCAAGATATTTGCTTAAAAATGGTCACTATTTGAAAGGGTATTACAGTTTATTAAAAACTGGATCATTGGATAATGCAATTCGAGAGTTTTCATTGGCTTAGCCATCATGGTATATGAGCCATTATATACCATGATCTACAAAAATGGCGTGCGTATGCGTGATTTTTTGGGCCTTTTTGTTTTCATTGTAGTCTAGTTCTTTATTTTTCGGGGGCGTTTTTAATAAAACAATTATTCCACTCGCGCTTGTTGGATATGAGATGATTATAGCCAACTCGGCGCTACGCGCCTCGTTGGCTATCTATCATCTCATATCCAACGCGCGCTCATGGAATAATTGTTGAGAATTAGCGTCAGCTTACAAGAAGATGGAGGACCTAGAGAATAGGTCAAAGAGAAATAACATCGTTATCTGGGGTCTTAAAGAAGGTGCAGAAGCGACACATAATTCCTTAGAAGATTTCCTGAGAGTTGAATTCTTTGAGAAACACATGCAACTTCAAAACATTGAGGTAATGAGGGCCCATCGAACGAATGTCAACCAACGAGCCACGGAGGCAAACACCCCTACGGTTAGGCCGATTCATATCTATCTTTTGAGGTATTCTGACAAAATTCAAATTCTTAAAGTTGCCGCCAATGCCTTGAAGGACAATCCGTTCCTGGACTGTCAGATTTTTATTTCTGATGATGTTTCAAAGAACGTTCGTAAAGACCGAGCAAAGCTTCGAAAAGACTATCTCAAGGGGATTAAAGAAAGAAGTGATGTTGAATTTGCATTCATACCTTGGTCGGTACTGGCGCAAATTCTGTTCAAGGATCGAAACTGCTCAAAATTAAAATCTTTCAAGCTTCCGGATGAATAAATACGTTCAGCGTACTCTCCTGTGAAATAGATTTACTAACGGAGGGACTACGAACATGTCTACGCTTTGGACGTTTGTAAATATTTAGCGTAAATATCTTTTATTGTTCTCATCTTTGTACGAACATTGATCTAGTTTATCTCGCTTTTAACATTCTGGTATTGAATAGTGTTTTTCGCTCGTTACGCTAGTTATTAATTCGAGCTCAGATTTATTAACAGCGATATTAACGTCTCATGTAGTTCTTTTAAGAATATTACCAGTACTACTGCAGTTTATGTCAAGCTCTAGGAGCGAGAATACTCTTTTGGCTATATAATAGTTTTTGCTTTTAAGTGTAAAATTGAGTACAAGTAAGCTAATTCAATTCGAGTGTTTAGCCTTTATGTGGAGATCCCGACGGGAGTGCATTACAACCACAGGATGGTAAGTGCGCTTTCGTTTATATGTATGTGTGTTTTTGTCATTGTGCGTGTGTGTGTTTTTGTTATTGCTTACACTGCGCGGAACACTTTAATCTTGGATGCAATAATCTCTACTTTTAAACTGATACCATGCATATTGAAAAAAATTATTTCTAACATATTCGTATTTAAGAAGGCAGCAGTTACTCCTTGTAATGAAACGACCTTTTCTATATATTTAAAATGCTGAGTAAACAAAACTCGAAGCCTGATACAATTAGATTATTATCCTTTAATGTGAGAGGCCTAAGCAATTTTAAAAAAAGAAGAGCAATATTTTCCTGGTGCAGAAAGCAAAAAGTCGATTTGATATTTTTACAAGAAACGCATTCAAGTAAGGAGCGTGAGGCTCAGTGGAAAAAAGAATGGGGTGCAGAGATATTATTTTCTCATGGGAGCACAAACGCAAGAGGTGTCGCGGTGCTTATAAAGAAAGGTTTTGATATTGATGTGATGTTGACTCAGACAGCTTTTGCTGCTCAAAGCTTTGATTAAAGAGGAAAATTATACAATTGCAAATATCTACGGGCCCAACAAAGACGCTGAAGCTGTTCAATTTTATCATAAACTTTCAAATCTATTAAGAACCAATGATTTCGGAAATGAAGAAAACATAATTATGGGAGGGGATTTTAATTGTCCCTTGAATGTTAATTTGGATAAAAAAGGTGGAATTCAAGTTCCCCGAAGGCATGTCGTAAAATGTATTGAAGAAATTCAAGATGAATTTAGTCTCCATGACATTTGGCGCATAAAGAATCCAAATCAAAAGAGTTTCACTTGGGCTCGTTGTTCTCCTTTTATATTTTGCAGATTAGATTACTGGTTGATCTCGGATAAACTGCATGATTTAGTTACAAATGTGGATATTTTTCCCTCGATAAAATCAGACCATTCTGCAATATTTCTAGAACTCGAAGAAATTAAGGAAAATAACAGAGGTCCTGGCTATTGGAAATTGAATACGGCGCTACTGGCGAATGAAGAATATAAAAAGATGATCAATGATAAATTGCCTATTTGGCTTGAGGAAGCAAAGGATCTCAAAGACGGAAGATCAATTTGGGATTGGATAAAATTTAATATTAGAACCGATTCTATTATTTTCTCAAAGCGTTTATCACAAATTCGACAACAACGTGAACGAGAATTAACCGACAAATATCAAGAATTATTAGCTGCCTTTCATGATAATCCCTGCGACAATACGCGAATTACAATGGAAAGGTGTAAAAGCGAACTTGAATTAATGTATGACAAAAAAGTTGAAGGTTTAATTATACGTGCAAGGGCACGATGGCACAAACACGGAGAAAAGAACAGTAAATATTTTTTAAATTTGGAGAAACGTAACCATATTAAGAAACACATTAGAAAATTACACATAAGTGGAGTTATTTCTACCGACCCACTCTCGATAATGAATGCACAAAAGCAATTCTACACTAAGCTGTACAGCAGTTCTAAAACAAAGTTAGACACTCCAGATGCAGCATTATTCTTTGAAAATCCAAATCTATCAAAGTTATCAAATGAAGCAAGTGAGAAATGCGAAGGAAAAATAACAATGGAAGAATGTCAAAACATTATTAAAACATTCCAACTAGGTAAAACTCCTGGAAATGATGGTCTACCAATTGAATTCTATAATGTATTTTGGTCATCAATTGGTAAAATGGTGGTCGAAAGCTTTAATGAGGCTTATAAAGAGGGAGAAATGTCAAATTCACAAAGGCAAGGTGTCATTACACTTAGCGAAAAAACAGGTAAAGACAGGACCCATCTTGAGAATTGGAGACCGATTTCGCTCACTAATGTTGACGCTAAAATAGCATCCAAAGTAATAGCAACACGAATTACTAAAATTTTACCAGAGATAATCCACAGCAATCAGACTGGATATGTTTCAGGTCGATACATAGGGGAAGCAGCTAGATCAATTCTAGATATCATGGAATACACTAAAACATTCAATATTCAGGGTATACTATTATTTATAGATTTTGAAAAGGCATTCGACAGCCTTGAATGGAATTTTATGTTTAAATGCTTAGAAATTTTCGGCTTTGGTCATAGTCTTGTAAGATGGGTTAAAACATTTTATAATAATGTATCCAGTTGCATCATAAACAATGGGTCTTTTTCTGCTAATTTTGAGTTAAGCAGAGGTGTTAGGCAAGGGGATCCTCTGTCGCCATATCTGTTTGTGATCGCAATTGAGACTTTAGCTGCTGCAATCCGAACTAGTACTGATATTAAAGGAATTAAATTAGACTTAGAGGAATGGAAAATTGTCCAATATGCAGATGACCTCACTGCCTTTTTATCTGATTTGACATCCGCACAATATCTCTTTAAATTACTTGATCGTTTTGGAAAATTATCGGGTTTAAAAGTTAATTATACTAAAACAGAGGCAATGTGGATTGGTTCGTGTCGTGACAGTCCCGAGATTCCCTTATCCCTAAAATGGTGCAAAAGTGTAAAAGCTCTTGGGGTACACTTCAGTTATGACGGAGAAGTATCTTCTCAGAAAAATTTTAACGACAAGATCACTGAAATTAAAAAACAAATACATCAGTGGAGCTGGAGAGGTCTCTCTTTATTTGGTAAAGTATCAATCATTAAAAGTTTTCTTCTCCCTAAATTGGTATATATATTTTCTATCCTCTCACCTCCCTCGGATTTCATCTCACTGATTCAAACGATAATATATAAATTCTTGTGGAAAGGGCCTGATAAAATAGCCAGGAGAGCTGCAATTAATAGTTCTGATAATGGGGGGTTAAATATCACTGATCTAGAGACTTCAATTAAGTCTCTTCGATTAGCATGGATTTCGAAAATTTTCAATCCTGAACCGTCTCCATGGAAAAGCTATCTCAGAAATTTGCTCAAACCTTATGGAGGTTTTTTCTTTTTTCACTGCAACTATAATATTAATGACTATCATATTAATTCTACTTTTTATTTAGAAATGCTGCAGTGGTGGTCTGAATTTCGCTCAAATTTCTCAACGGATTCTAAAGCTTCTGACTCTATTATTTGGAATAATTGTAATATAAAGATAGACGGTAAACCAATCTGTTATCATAATTATATGAATGCCGGGGTAATTTTTATCAACGATTTGATGTATTCTCGGAACAACGTTGAATCCTTTAATATAGTAAAGGACAAGGGGCTAATTGGCTCAAATTACTTGACGTGGTCTGCTGTTCGTTGCGCTGTGCCAAAGTATTTGAGGAATCTCACTGTCGAAAGAAACGTTTTAAATACACTTCAACTGAAATGCGGTGACAAAGATTTTGATCCTCTTGAGAGCAAGAGTAAAAACTTTTATGCTTATCTTATTAAAGAAAAAGCCAAACATTCTAGAGGTTTCGTTAAACTAATGTCAGCTTTTAATTTAAGTGAAGAAGAGACTCGAAAAGCGTTTGTACTGGCAAAATCAGTTGCTGTTGAAACATTTGTACAATATTTTCAATTCAAAATTTTAAACGACATTTTGTTTTTGAATACTCGATTAGCTAAAATCGGAAGGATTCAAAGTGACCTTTGTTCGTTTTGTCAGACCTCTCCAGAAACATTAGAACATTTCTTTTATCGATGCTCCTTCTCAACAGAATTTTGGAATAAATTTGAAAACTTTTGGTTAACAGCAGCCGGGAAGCAAATAAAACTGGATTATATTAACATTATATTAGGAATATTAGATCAGAGATCAAACCTGCTCAACTACTTCATCGTTCTAGGTAAACTTTATTTATGGAATTGCCGCAAAAATAAACAAGTCCCTCTCTTTTTGCCTTTCGAAGATGTAGTCAAGAGAAAATATGAAATTGAAAAGCTTATAGCCTCTCAAAGCATCTTAAACTTAAAATATTTTCAGGCAAAATGGAACCTTGTTTTGAATAACAATCCATTCTTTTTTGTAAAGGAGTAAGTGGTGCTTGTGTAATTAGAGTAAAATGTAGAGTAAGATTTGTATTATTAGTTGTGAAGGCAGAGTATCTGTAATATTTGTAGTGTTTGTAATTGTAGTGTAAGTAACGATTGTATTGTAAGAAGTTTCAGTAGTGTAGGTAATGTTAGTGTTGTACGTAATAGTAAAAAAGAAATGTAAACATAATTAATTACCTAAACAATAAACAATAAAGAGTAAAAAAATTAAAAAAAAAAAAAAAAAAAGAAGTAACTAGAACTGGTCCAAAACGAAAAGGGGGTTGTCTTATCTGGAATAAGCCCTATGTACATCTCTTGGGACTCAGTTTTGACAAATTTTTGGTCAATGGACACTATTCAGTCCATGTTTTGTTTGTGCAATTTCCGGGCCTCATGGCTCGTTTAGCATCCCACATAGCGTGTGTCCTATAGCATTCCACAACGTACAGGGGAAAAATAACATGTAGTCAGGGTAGGGTGAGGAGCAAAGATGAGTTCGCTATAAACATTATGCTATTATGCATTGGTCAACTAAAATCCCGGCCCCCCCCCCCGACCCCCAGGACATAGCGGGGGTTTAACGCAGCCAAAGCCGGGATTTAACGCACTTTTAACGGCGCGTTGGCCCCTGTGGGTCTGTAAACCGGGGCCGTGCGATCACCAGAAGCGGGGACAACAACCGGGGACTAAACCGAATGATGACGTCGATGAAAAGATGACGTCGATGAAAAGATGACGTCGGTGGAGAGAGCGGTTCGTACCCTTTGAATTCATTGCTATCGGTTTGTTTTTAGCCATCCTTTGATATCATCCTGTGATAGATTTGCAAACAAAACTTTCAAATGTTGATTACATTCTTATTGATTAATATTGAATACTTGGAAAAAAAAACCCTTTTGGATGGATTGATAGGCGATGTCCACAATCATCTGGTGCATGCAATCAAGTTCACATACATGCAAAATAGACCAAAATAAGCGCAGCAATTTCATATCCTTGGGCTCCACTGGTATTAAATGTACCTTTCAGGGAGCTCGTATGTTCTTTTAAAGAATAATATCTTGACCCCAAAAAGTTTACTTAACTTTTTAGGGTCAAGATGTTATTCTTTAGAAGTCATGTTGTCTTCAACTTTTTGTTGCTTTTTCCCTATAATTGCCATTCACTCTTCGTTTTTAGGTTAACCCACTACTGCCCGATCAACAAAGTCGTCAATCTGGTAAACCAAATATTAATACCGTAAATCTACAATTGAGTTGTCATCTCAGAAGACGTCCTCAAATAATGGGTGAAATCCACTTCTAATGTGTTCAAATGTGTATGGTGCACCAAAAAGCAGGTACGTTTACATGGATTGAATCATAACTCGAATATTTTCGAAAAGAAGTAGATATATAGTTTTTTTTCTGAAAGTTAAAATATTCCAGAATAGTTAAGGTGAGAATATTTCAAGTTAGAATACTTTTGACGAAGATACATATTTTTACGGAAAGTTGCCTGCCTAATTACTGTAGGTAACTATTATGTTTGAGTTGATACGGATTGAATCATTGTTGACAGAGTGTTTTGAATAAGAACAGTTAAAAACATTTTCGTCATATAAATTTGAGATTTACTTTAAACAAATGAATTATTTTAAATCGACCTTATTTACCAGCTGTTTGAGACATGGACTATCCAGCGTCCTATCAGATATGAGGTGGGTCGTTAGCAATGTTTTGGTGTCAAGGAGAATGGATACACAGAACAAGTCCGAGGCGACACTTGCACCAGAGCCATGTACACCCATGCATTTATATAATACCAAAATTCATATAATTCTTAACAGGTTTTTGGCGATTTTGAATTCGTTAACGCCCGACACAAAGTCAACAACAACAATAAAAATAACAACAACTTTTATATGCACACTCTCTCTTACGTCCACTAATTGTACAAAATATCGATAATAAAATTAGAGTACTGACTGCCTGCAATAACCATGAGCTTGCGTCTATTAAAGCCGGCCACGGTTTGCAGCAAATGAAGATTGCAGAAGAAAACAATATAGTAGAACCTTGACTTTTTAATGATAGAAACGAAAAGAGGTAAAGTTTGACCCTTGCAATGTGTCCGGGACGAACAATGCCGATTTGAGTTGTTTCCTTATTCGGTTCCGGTGTTCGGATGCCCCGGCTATAAGGGGCTTTTAACAGACTTCTTGGCCCCGATGGCGGGGAAATAAGCCATCTTTAAACACTGCTAAATGTTAAATTCCCCGCTATGTCCCGGGGGGGGGGGGGGTCGGGAGGCCGGGATTTCAATTGACTGATGCATATTAATTGCTTACCTTCAAAACCTGGAGACACGTGTTAACCATTAATCCTTTAGCCAAATACACAGCGCCTTCGGCCGTTATTCTGTTATTCCTAAAGACGCAAAATATTCATCACTGTTAAGTAGTTTGAGCAAGCAAAGTCGCATTTGAAACGTGAAAAAAAGTACCGAAAAATTGAAATGAAGCCAATTCATAGCATAGCCAGACTGTACACCGCTACAGGAGGAAGCATGGTAGCAAAATGAAAACCACTTCTTGGGTGATACGTCACTGTTTATTTTGTCCATTGCCAGCGGCATGCATTTCTCTAGATCGGCTTGAGGACATGTCATACCGTTTTGAAAATTTTTTACCTCAAAAATGCACAAGCGCATGATGGATGTCATAAAGAAACTGTTTCGAACTCGTGGTCGAGTGAAGAAATAGAAGGCCAGCATGTCGATACACTTTATGTCTTTAAGAAAAGTCAAAAATTCGGGTACGCTCTTCTTCTGTAATGTTCGCGTAGTTTCGCACACTGAAGGGTGTATTTAAAAGCTCCTGAATCCTCCAAGGATTTAAGTCCCAGTCCTCGTATATACCTCTTACTAACCGAGTTCGAGGGCTGTACTGTAAGTTACGGACCGAGTTTTTTCCCCATCGATTTGTGGCCCAAACACGAAGTGTGCGGGCCATATAAAATCGAAGGGGAAAAACGAGGATCCGTAACTTACAGTACGGACCGAGAAAACGAGGTTAGTAAGATATTTATTATATCTCTACTGTGTGTCTGGTGGGGGCGCGGTGGCCTGCCTCATGGTTAGTGCGCTCGACTACGGAGCGAGCGCTCCGGGTTCGAGCCCTGGCCGGGGACATTGTGTTACTCTACTGTGTGTCTGGTGGGGGCGCGGTGGCCTGTGGCCTGTGGTCATGGCCTCGTGGCCTCGACTACGGAGCGAGCGCTCCGGGTTCGAGCCCTGGCCACCCTGGCCACCCTGGCCACCCTGGCCACCCAGGTGTATAAATGGGTACCGGCGAATTTAATGCTGGGGGTAACCCTGCGATGGACTAGCATCCCATCCAGGGGGGAGTAGAAATACTCCTAGTCGAAACTATTACCTACTGAAACCGGGATAAACCTGATGAGCCACTGACGAGCTCGTATGCAGACTTTACCTTTACTGTGTGTCTGACGGGTTCGGGAACGATTTCTATTCACGCGGAACGGTTTCAAATTTATGACGCACCTCGAAAGCAAAACGAGTCAATTTAAAAAATCGTTAATTGACTCTTAACTCGTTAGCAGGGTATATTACACAATTTCAGAAGTAAAAGAAAGTTTTAAACTTTTACTTGCTAGAAAAGTTAAGAACGCCTGGCGATAAATCAAGAAACATTTTGGCAACAAATGCAGCTTCAAATTTTAGCGGGCCGTACTGTAGAATACGGCCCGCTAAATGACCAATCGCAGCGCGCGTACTAACTGAGAGATATAATGAAAATGAATTATTAAATGGGCAAATCAGAAACGATATTCTAAAATGGTGTAACTATTATCACCTGACAACATTTAAGAAGAGGTTACTTACGTGAGATCTAATTCTCTCAAGGTAGAGTTGACTTTCAATGCCTCACCCATGGCAAGGGCTCCGTCATTACCGAAGCCATTCCATGCTAGGTTTAAAGTTTTCACAGTGATATTCTCCTACAAGAAACAACATATATGATATATGTTGGTGGTAATTTACAACCTTACTCTGATCTTCTAGCGTTTTTGTTTCACTTCTTACAAGATGGATTAATGGAGACGAGGGGTGCTCATAATCTACACTCGTGATTTTTGTTGCAATGCGTCAAGCTAGTTTACAAGCGACACTACTTCATGGTCAGATTTTAGGATCCAACGTACATATTTTCGAAAAAGCAGTGAGACAAGTTGCACAACAGACTATTCAAAGAAGGATTTATATCTCACATTTGTTCTTATGGATTACAGGCAACGGGTTGTAAAGATTCATTAAAAAGGAAGTCACTGATGACTGTGATAATCACTTGACAAACCTTTAAAGATAATGCCACTGCACAAGCCCCTTTATTTCTCAAGTGATTCCAGCTCAGATCCAAATGGTCTATTGTATCATTAGCAGCTGATGAAAGAACAAACACCAATGAGAAAATTTAATTTACAATTTTGAATGAAAGAAAGCCATTCCTTTTCAGAACTAAACACAAAACAAAATGTGTTCTTCAAAAGCCACCTAACAAAATGATTTTTGTCCCTGTTGACTTTCTTTACATACGTCACGAACAAAACATGAAACTCAATGTAATTCTCTCCCAACCAAACAAGAATGGTGGTGAATGATATTCCTCATGGGATGGAGTGGCCTTTTATCCTCATTTGAATTTAATATTAAGTAGGAGAAAATCCTATTTACCTACTGCAGGAGCAAGATGTTGGCCTCCTTTCTCTCCCAGCTGATTATGACTCAGACACAGATACTTCACCCTGTTATTACTCTACAAATACACAAAAGAAAGATTCAAAATTGAATGGTTGTTGTATGCCATGCATTGACAGGCACTATTCAATGCTGCGTTTGGGGGGTGAATACTGTCAAAGAAAGATTCAAAATTGAATGGTTGTTGTATGCCATGCATTGACAGGCACTATTCAATGCTGCGTTTGGGGGGTGAATACTGTCAAGGCATGAAATCTATATTGCTACTATTAATAATAGCAATAAATCCAGCCATAAACTTATGCTTGAGGTTCCAAGCTGCAAGACCATTCTGTTACCCGGCTCCAAAGCTCTGGAACAATCTACCGAGTAGCATATCTAGTCTTTACTCTCTTTCAAGTTTTAAGTGCTATCTTAGAACATATCTTTTTAAAAAGGCTTTTAATTTGTTATAATTTGCTATAAATTACTTTTAGAGTTCACCTTGTAAATTTATCAATCTTAGTTGCTTGTATATGTTGTAGGTCAAAATGAAATTCAGGTTAAAATGATTTTAACCTAGTTTGATTCTCAATTTCCTTTGTCCTCTAACCCTAATTAGTAAATTCTCAGCTCCGACTATTGCATTTCTAGCTTTTTGATTGGCTAAAAAACTTCAACTATGAGCCAATAGTCGGAGTTTTACGTCATATGGAAAATAATGCACCAAGTTTAAAAATTTTCCGCACAAAGTTTTCAACTTCAGCCCTCTATAATGGCCAAAATAAAAATCGGCGGCAAAACCCGGCTTGAGAATTTACTAAAACAATTATTACATTCGCCCTTGTTGGATATGAAGTGATTATAACCAACTCGCGCTACGTGCTTGTTGGTTTCTTTATCACTTCACATCCAACTCGGGCTCATGGAATAATTGTTATTTATTCATGATCCATGAATAATCAGGGTCAAGAACAAAGGAATTTCATTTTAACCTAAATTTCATTTTGACCTGCAACATATATTTTATTTATTGCTAATCATTTTATCTAATTGTACGTCATGGAAAATTGCACTATATAAGTTTTAATTATAATTATAAAGATAGTAATAATAATTTTATTTATCTCACATAATCAGTAAAAATACACATTAAAAGAAAATGAAATTAAGGAGTCAAGAAACAAGTGGTATGCTAATAATAATAATAATAATAGTAATAAAAATAATAATAATAACAACAACAACAACAACAACAATAACAATAATAATAATAATAATAATAATAATAATAATAATAACAATAACAGAAAAAATAATGAAAGATTTATATAGTGCCAGTAAACAAATGTTCAATTGCACTTTACAATATCAGAGAAAATCTAAAAAATTATCTACAAATTAGTATTTCATAATAACAAACGTTTTGAGTCTTTAATTTAAAGACGGACACAGACACAATGGTACAGCTTTCCATAGTGTAGGTGCTGCCAAGGAGAAGGATCTTGCCCTATATGTTTTCAAGTTACAAGATTATCTCTTTCAAGGATCATTATCTTTGGAAAGACAAAGTTCTCTAGCCCTCACCAACCAATCCACCCTGTACACGATTTGCAGCCTATAATGCCTAGTAATGTTTATTTTTGGGGGGAATGTTTAAGAGATAAGTGAACAAACTTGCTGTTTTCAAAATTCACTTAATTACTTTGATTACCATTTTCTGTTGGCAACTTACTTTTATTGCTTCTGCCAGAATTTCAACAGCTTTGTCATCAAAACCATTTCCTATCGAGTTAAAAAAAGGGATTCAATAATATATTAAATGTATATCTAACTGTCACAAGCGTCACAACCAAATCTTTTTAATTTATAAATTATACACCAGTCCAGGGTAGGTCCTGTATTTTTATGAAAAGAGAGATATATTGAAAGGAAGCATCTGGAGGCATACCGTCCCGTGACAATGCAAGTACAAACAGTTTCTCATAGGGAAGAGAAGGGGGATTCCCCTGAGCTTCAAGCTTCAGGCTTAAATGGCGGATTTATGCCTTTCTGTTTTAATGCTTGTTCTTCTTTAACTTGTGGAAATTCAGCCTTTCCCTACTATTAATAAAATAGAATTGCCCCTTCAATGACAGTAAAGCAACTGAATTGTTATAAAATACACTCACCACTTGCAGCAAATCTTGTGATATTTGAGTTGTGTAGTAAGATGTCTTTCACTGATTCTGCACCACTTATTCCCAGTTTGTTTTCTGACAAATCCTTTAAAAGTAATATAATAAAATATTATAAAAAAACTAACCTTATAATAAAAATTATGTTTAAAATAACAACCTATTAAAAATAAGGAAGATGTAACTTTCTTGCCTGAAAAAGATGTACTGAACAGTGTCTCTGCTGTAAAATCTTAACTGTCAAAAGTGAACAATGATCATCGCAGTATATTTTCCAATTTAAGCAACTGAAAAGAAGATCGTCAAGCCTGAAAAATATACTGAAAAAAATGAAAAATATACTGCAATGATCATTGTTCACTTTCATCTACAGCCGCAGTTCATATATGAATTATTTCGTATATTCATCACATCATTTCATTCCTCACGAGAATATACGAACTCAATAAATTGACCTCGCTCCCAATGCGTGGCTTCATAGCTCAGCCGCATCGGTATCGTGGAGGTCACGGGTTCGAATTCCATTGAAGCCCTGATTTGTTTTAGGCTTCTTCTTGCCAATTGCTTAAATTGGAAAATATACTGCGATGATCATTGTTCACTTTCATCTAAAGCCGCAGTTCATATATGAATTATTTCGTATATTCATCACATCAAAATCTTAAAGTGCACCTAACCCCCAAATTTGTTTTTGCTTAAGCGAATCCACTTGTTATTCGAAGCACCTGGGCGAAAAAAAGTTTTTAATTTGGTTGAATCCTCGATTTTCTGTGCCCTTTCAAAGTAGCGCTTGAAGTGTTTCCCGACCAAGTTTTAGGGAGTCTGGGGAGATGGTCGCTGATGACGTCTACCCAGGAACCAAACACAATAGTGCCTCATCAGTCAGCTCTCTGTATTTGCTCGAGAAATTGGAAAGCAAATCTAATAGTTCCAGTATGTATTGGGACTGAAATGAGCAAGTTTTGTTTCAAAATCTTTTTTTTCATCCCTGGAGTCAGAGTTAATAAACTTTGATCGAGCATGCTTGACAACTTGAACTCACTGCTTGGAACTTTAAGAGCAATTTGCAATATTCAAGACAATGGGGAAGTTTCATTTGCGGACAAGCTGCTTAGGAATGGAAACCTAGCCGATGCGAAGTGGAGTAGCAGGAAGACGAAAAGCAGGAAAGAAAACTCAAGGACTGCTTTGAGTCAGTTGGATGGTAATTTCGTCACCTAAACATAAGATTCCCATGCCTGTTTATAGCCCATTTACATTTGTTGTTAGCAAGAATGTATATTAATTTGTCAAGGTATGGTTGTTCTATTAAATCTAGTTTGAATTTTACTGTCTGGAATGCTTTATGTTTATAGGAGCGACGCAAGTGTTGCAGTTTTCGAGACTTGATGTCCTCTGCACGTAGGTACTCTTGTGGCGTCTTCTTTGAGCGTCTTCTTTGAGCGGCTCTCGTAGAAGCGAGCTTCTATTTCCGGCCGTGCTTTTTAATGTTTAGTCCATCAACTCGATGGAAATAAAGCTTGTTTTTACTCAGTTCTGTTCAAGCACTGGCCTGGCACATACTTTGACTGCAATTATAGAGAGCTCAACCAAAGGTGCGGGAGGCAAGGCCGAAGGAAACATTTCATGCAATTATACCAATTTCACATTGTCACACGTTTTAGGTCGTAACTCCAAATAACCAAATGAATGCAAATTTCTCTCAAAGTTTGCAGTGAAACTTGTCAGATAAGGGAAATAGCTGTGTTTCCTAATTAGCGGTCCGCAGATGTTACGAGGTCATAATTTTGATACTATTGCACAGAATGTTTGTCACACTGCTGATGTCTAAATCTTTGAAAAATTCTGTGAGTTTAACAATTTTGTTATGGTGTAATTCTAAAGAAAAAGAATTAATCTTTGACTTTTATCTAAATCGAAAGAAAAATAAATGATGGCTGGTGGCGTATAGCTGCAACCTATTTACATGGCAGTATATCGGTCATGACGCCTCTTCAGTGATTGATCACATAACTTTGCCGGCTATGTTATATAAATACTGCGGGAAAAGAAGATTAGGTTGTCGGTAGAATGTCTACAAATTGCTGGTTGGCTCCAAGCACAATATTTTGAAAAGCGTTTGGAAGCCTGCGGACGTAGCTTCAATGGTTCTCACAGATTCACTTCGCTTGTTTCGGTTCGACAAAATCAACCCATCGTTTACGTCTTTATTGTATCATTGACCGATAATCGCTAGAAAATTGTACAGTATATCATTCCTTAAATCTGGGATATTGCTGAAACAGCCGATAGTAATTCTGGAAGGCATTTATGCCCACTTTTTGGATGTGTATTGCACCATTCTGAAGGAAATGAGAGGACGTGAGATATTCAAGCTTCCTGGGTAGACGTCACAACAGCCGCTGGACCCATTCTCCCCAAACTCAGTCGCGAAACAAAATGGCGGCGTTTTGGTGCTTTTCTCGAGATTTCGTCGCAGCACAGAAAATCAAGAATTTAACGGAATCCAAAAATTTTCGCAGAACTATTTCAAATAATAAGTAGATTCGTTTTAGCGAAAAAAAAAAATTGGGGGTTAAGTGCACTTTAACTGTTAACTTTCTTCAACAAAAAGGTAATTTAGATGCAGGGAGTTGACATTAGATCTGCATTTTTAAAAGGTGGCTCCCTAGAGATATTACGACACACCCTCCCTAAAAAGCGCGAGTTAGAAAAGGAAACGTAGTTGATTTCTCTTAAAGTTTTCCCCTTGGAGATTTACCAGTATGGGTACTGTCAAAATAAGGCTTATGTTTTGGTTGTCAATTTTCGGATTAAGGCCATTACCATGGTAACATCTCATCTAATGACAGGCAGATATATTCCTCATTTTGACCTAAACTCCTTAATATTCATACTTTCCTTCAGTGAAATTTTTTCATACTTCACCATATCACGGAAATGATATTGCCTGACATTTTGAACTGGTAAAAAGTCAAGGTTATTCAGACGGTACTTCCAATATTCTGTAATTTGTCATTATTCTAAATATATGAGATTAACTCTGACAGATTTTAACAAAAATAGGGTATTTTATAGGAATTGTATATGGTTGCAACTGAGTCAAATTGAAAAAAAAAATTCACCGAAGGAAACGCGAGAAAATTAGCATTTATTTTCGCATGTGACGTCACAAAAATCAGAAAAACATGTTTGGCAAGCAATGGTAGTGCGCGCTAATGAGTCTAAGAAAAACTCTAGGGAGCCACCTTAAGTATCGTTACAAGCATGAAATGCATACAGAGGACTAGATAGCTATAGCTGCACAGCTTGATAATTAACAAATGATTATACAATAATAAAAAATAATAAAACAATAATGGTTTATTGCCAAATCCTTGAGTAAGTTGCTCTTCTAGAATAATATATGCTAAAAAAACTACTTCTGATAAAAGACTAAACATAAAATTTAAAAAAAATCAAACATGCTATGAAAAAATTTAAAAAGAGTTAAAATTAAATAAAAAGTCTTTCTTCAGCTTTTCCTTTACAGTGCGACTACTCCAACCAAGGCCACCCAACAAAGTTCCAAAAATTTATCAAATAAAAATTGCGGAGGTTAACAAAATTTTTCCAACAAATTAACTTTGTAATCAAGCTGTATAAATTATATCAAAGGCAACAGATTTGTGGTCATGTTGGATAATTTCTTAGAAAACTATTGTTAACCTCCACGATTTTCATTCGTTAAATTTGTAGAAAATTTTGTCGGGTGGCCTTGGTTAGAGTAGTCGCACTGTAAATATGTTTTGGCATGGCAATTGAACTCATGTATATTATATATCATAAATTATTATCTACACACAATAATAAATAAATACTAGTTATAAAAAGGTATTAGGTAAAGTCTGCATACGAGCCAAGGGACCCATCAGGCCGGAGCTTATCCCTGGCCAGTTTCTGTAGCATGAAGTGACTAGGAGTATTTCTACTCCTCCTGGATGGGGTGCTAGTCCATCCCAGGGTTACCCCCAGCATCAAATTCCCTGGTACCCATTTATACACCTGGGTGGAGAGAGGCACTTTGAGAGTGAAGTGTCTTGCCTAAGAACACAACACAATGTCCCCGGCCAGGGCTCAAACCCGGACCACTCGATCCGGAGTCGAGCGCACTAACCATGAGGCCACCATGCCTCCACAAATAAATAATATATAATATATACATAAAAAATATAATAAGCTACTCAAGTCTATGATGCTAAAAAATTAAATTTGAATGTATCGTTACCAGGTCAGAAATATAGCAGTTTTCTCGTAGCATTTCAGCAATGTAGCCAGCTCCCTCAGCACTGATCCAGTTGTCGGCTAAGTTCAGCTTGATGACGGCTGTATTAGTCTGGAGAATTCAGTTGACAATTCAATTCAATTCCATAGTGATACATAATAATAAGTCAAATCTAGACAGCTGTCTTGAAACATGGATAGCAGGGGTTTTTATCAACATTTTCAGCAGGAAGGCAATTGATTTTCACAGGCGGGCAAAACTTTTTTGAACTGAACTACTTTAATAATTAATTATATGAAAAACTTCCCTCAGACCAGGCAGGCAAAATTCACCTCACAGCCCTGAAACCCCAGGGAAAGTGCATTTTTCAATCTACATGTAGATGTGTAATGTTTACATTTTTCACTAATACCGTATTCTTTGCAGATTTTATTGACCAGTTCAAGCTAAACATGATGTAAAAGACTGTGACAGCTCCTTTCTTTAACAATGTTGCATCGTAAACTCACCACTAAAGCGATTGCTATAGCCTTTGCCCCCATTGGACCTAAGCCATGGTGTTTGATATCAATGTCACCTTGTTGCAAGTTTCGATGAAAATATGAAACTGGAATAACTCCTGAATCTCTGCAAGCTTGTAGATATGTGGCTCTTCCTGTCACATCATACTCTTCTTTGCCTTCTGAAATTAAGAAAATAAACAACAAGCTGTGATATTAGCCCCAAGAAATTAAGGTGCTAGGTTGTCCTGACAGTCTAAAACTGAATTAATCAGTCTACCAAACAGCTATAATCAGTCTCCACCCTAGTATATTTTTTAACACAATATTTCTGTTAATATTTCTGGATGATTGAAAGATGGGGTTTTCAACTGATAATAATTGATACTCCTGAAAACAGGAATTATTGATTGTTATTGATTTTTGTCAATCAATGAAGAAATTTTTCTGTGAGTTTGATTGCTGTCGATTGCAGATATCAATCGATAGCAATCAGTGAGTGATATGTATGGGTTATTGACCAAGTGTGAGGTCAAGATGGCTGGATATTGGCCGCATTCCTTTTTGCGTGTTTATGGACCGAGATGGAGTCAAGGTCCATAAACACGCAAAAAAGAACGAGGCCAATATCAAGCCATCTTGACCGAACAAGCTTGGTCAATAAAGGATTTATTAATTATGGCTTTCGGGGAAATTTTTCTTGCGGGACAAGGCGGGTAGTCCCAAGCGGGCAAGATAGCTCCATCTTGCTCGCTCGGGTAGCCAATCACAGCACAGGATTTGATTCATCTTGCCCACTCACGGAGCTAGCCATATAATAATTAGCAATTATTGAATGAGGTTGAGTAGAAGGCAACCCCGAGATACATTTACTTTGGTGATAAACAGAAATTATATGATTTATAAGCAGCTTAACAAAAAATAACATTTGAAACCTAACATAGCAGGATGACTTGCGTAGCACCATGGTTCACAACAGTTCAAATCCATAAATATTACAAATTTAAATCTGTTATCGATCTTTCGATCACAACAAGTCACGCACACAGATATGTGTTCATTGAACATCAAGAAATGTAATTTCACTGATGACTTGAATAATAATTATTGATCATGAACATTAAGGCTTATGATTATTCATCTAAAGAAAAGTATACACGAGTTGTAAACAGTGATCTTGAAAGTAAAAACATATTCGTGTCAACGTTCTCAATGTAATTAAGCTAATATTGCTCTCATTTCCATGCTCTTCCACGCTAAGCTTTCACGGTTCATAGTTATTCAATTTGGAAAAAGAAACAAGGAAAGAACATACATGTATCATAAAACTTTGCTTTTTAGAGCATTATTCAACTCATAAGCTGTTTAAACTTGAATAAAGATGGATTGTCGAGGGATTCATTCCAATAAGAGTATAAATTAGCGAGAACAACCCTTCCAACAAAAACAACAGCTAGTCTTCCAGAAAACCTCGCACAATGCAAAGTTGAAAGATATGTATTACAACAGAGCGTTTTACATTGTGAAGATAACTATTAGGAGGTTAGCAGATAAAGTGCTTCAAAAATAAGATAAACAGAGAGTGTTGTCATTGACATGCAGTGTACGTATAAAGTTTATAAGATTATAAGTAAAGAGCATTATCGCTCAGATCAGTCTTCCACTCTAAAATTCCATGAGCTACAAGTTCTAATTAATCATTACAATTTGCAGCTTGTTTCATTAGCGAAAACATTCTTATATCAATCAAAGTGGTATTCAACATTAAATTTTACCCACCGTCCATTTCCAAATCGGTGTCCCAATCTTCTTCGTCATCTCTACCTTGAACGTTTTGAAAGAAGTCATCGCCTTCGGGAGATAATGAGCCAGAAGACTCTCTTCGCAGAATGCCAGTTGGAGGACTTAATGCAGCCTATAATATTACACAAAACCCTTTTCAAATTTCTTATAAATGTTGTGGACCACAAAATGTTGCATATTGTGAAAATTCGATCGCGCGCGGCAGAAAGCATTAGGCGCGCATACCTTACGGAAACCAAAAGGTGAACTCGTTCCACTTGCGCGGCTCAGAATCACAGAATCTTTATCTGAAGGTGACCGAATCGGAGTAGAAATTCTTTCCGATCCTACTTCCATAATTTAGTTAACATTGACCACTCTCAAGTCACAGACATTTTGAGCTCCACATCTGACATCTGCAAATTGTTGAATGCGCTTTCCAAAGACTCGTTTACATGATTGATCATTTCACTCCGTCTGTTGTCATAACAACTAATCATCAAAACTATTAGAGTAAAGTTTTATTCTTTTAATTTTGTTTTTTAATTTCTCCCAAGGAGAATGCGTTAATGGACCTATAGAAAACAACAACAACAAAATAAAGCTACAGAAAGATCAAAACAACAATAATGATTATTGGGCTTCCAAATTTAGAGGCGTGATGTTGTGGTCATGTGAGTATTTCAGAACTAACAAAAGCATCTTGCTTCTGGGAAGTTTCTGGTGGACCAGTTTACGTACTTGGCCAGTTTAATTTTAAATACAGTAGTTAAAACACTCTGTTAGGAGTTTGATTGTTATTTGGATATTTTTTACATGAATATTGGAGTAGGGAATGGGGGAAAGGAAAACGAGAGCAATGACACCTGGGAAGACTGAATTGGCAACGTCATGATGAGCCAATAGGAACACGGGCTTACATCATCAGATACCCGAGGTAGCCGGACGCCATTTTGTGCGAGTCTTATTACATAAGTCGAAAATCTCAGGAAAGGAATACAATAATAATGCCTCGTGGTGGAAGACGATCTAGTGGTCGTTCATCTCCAATGTTTGGAAAGTCATCTCCACCACCACGGGCCCCTCCAAGGCCTGTTTCTAGCGTGCCGGCAGCCAGACCTGCCTCTAGCGTGGCGCAACCAGCACCACAACAAGCAAGACAACCTGGACTGTTTGGACAAATGGCTTCCACGGCAGCTGGTGTAGCGATCGGTTCAACTGTGGTAAGTAGTCCTGTTAAACGAGTACTTTTGAATTCCCTTGTACTTTGTAAAATGTTTATACAGAAAAGCGGTTGTGAACTAAACCTGCACAATATCAGCATTTTTACACATTCTCAGTACCAACAAGCTTTCTCCTAGCGTGTTCTGTCAATAAAAATCGATATTGAAAGGCTGTGCAATAAATCAATAACAATCGGTAAATCTAAATTAATTGTTCTCGATTTTATTACTCAAATAAATTATATTGATAAAATTCGATACTTAAAGCGCATTTGACACCCTTCTGCGCAAGTGCGGCAGTTTGATTTCTTATCCAGCGGAACACTTTTCAAAGTTGATATTTGTGAGAAAAATCCTTCTCCATCGACCTTGCAAGGCGTTTGAAAATAGTAATTCTGCTATTGGAGGACTGTTGAGTCATCTATGAAAGATTTCAATGGCATATTTTGTGTTTTGAGTTGAATACCGTCGAGAATAGGCCTTATCACGGTTTCCGACATCATTTTGACGGGTAGGCAAAGCGGTCAGAAATTACAGTGTTTGTATGGGAATCCGATGGCAAAGAACTTTTTCCAAAATCGAATTTTACGCAATTTGTGAATCGCAATGTTAAAATATCAGGTGGAAGATAGTATTCACCAAGTTTGAAGGATGTAACTTAACTAGAAGACGCTCAGTTAATTTTTATAATTTAGCATACATTTGTCTGTAATTTTTTTTTCGGCGCCGCCGCGTCTTCCCAGCCAAATTTACAGACAAATGTATGGTCACTGGTTGTGAGGAAAAGCTATTGTATTTTAGCTGAACCAGAGGAAGGCTATCAGAGATGCTAAAAGCACTGTTGCAATGATTTCGTTATTAAAAACATACCAAAAATGGTTTTTATGTTATTACCATTTACCCTGTAGTTTAAACATCTTTACAAATGTGTTTTCTTTTCTGTATGTAAAGGTAAATTCTAAGGAAATCTGTGAGGAAATATCCTTTCATTTTTTTCAGAAAATGTCAGCATTTTTGTTGAGATTCAAGGCTTCAATTATCTAGCAAAAATGCATGGCTAGCCCCTTTTTTCTTGTGGATTCCAGTAGCCCTTGCTAAGATCTACTTTTTCCGCATGGCCTCGATCTGGCGCAAAAACCTTTGTATTTAGTAGGCACCGTCCTTAATTTCAATAGTCAGAGCTCTGGAATATAACTCAGATACCATGTTGGTGTATCTCTATACAAAGCTTTATGAATTTGGGTGGAACACTTCTCTGAATAACACACAAATGAAAAACCATGCCAACCTAAATCTTGGTGAAGTTGTTTATATAGTAGTCATCTTTGATATCCCAGGTTCTTGACTTAACTTATTACATTGTTAGAATTTATATTTTTGGTGGTGTGACATTCAAATAGACCTTATCATCCCTGTGAAAGCCATCTTGGCAAGTAGGTAACAGCATAAGAAATTACTCGGGCAAGCTCTGGAAAACGTTGAAATCAGTCATCGCTAGCTCTAAAAAAGCTAAACACATTGGATCTCTTCAAACATCTACAGGACTGACTTACAAGCCTAAAGAGATTGCCCAGGGGTTTGCGGATTACTTCCGAACTGCGGTTGTCAAAATAAGGCAAACTTTACCATCCTCCCTCTCTGTTCAAAGACGAGCCCTTAAAACCCCTAGTGTCTTTCGTCTCTCTGAAGTTCCCGAGGACTTTGTCTGCAGCGAGCTAAAAAAGGTCAAGTCATCCAAATCCACTGGCCTGGAAAACATCCCTGCACGGCTGCTCAAGGATGGCGCATCAGAAATTGTGAAACCGCTGACCATTCTGATCAATAGATCACTCGCTGAGGGCGCGATACCTTCTGACTGGAAACACGCCGTGGTAACGCCCATCCACAAGGCAGGAACGACTACTGATGCCGCCAACTATAGGCCGATTTCCACTCTCCCAGTTTTTGCCAAGTTACTGGAGCGTGCCGCCCACAACATGGTTTACTCCTACTTGCAAGATAACAGCCTCCTCACCAACTATCAGTCAGAATACAGACCCTTGCACTCCACCAGCACCTGCCTAATCGACGTGACCAACAGCCTCCTTCAAAACATAGTAACCATTATCGAGGGCAAAAAGATTGAAGAACACAATGTAAGACTAACACTAAGATGGCCAAACTTAGAAGCAAGAAGGAAATATCAGACGTGTCTTCAGGTTTTCAAATGCATAAATGGCCTTGCGCCAGCTTACTTGCTCAATCAGTTTACCTTTTCGCGAGAGTTCCACTCCCATGACACACGATATAAAGATCTTATCCATCTACCCGTGGCAAAAACATCAAAGTTTCAATCATCTTTCAAGTACCACGGGGCCAAGGAGTGGAACTCTCTACCATCATCCATAAGGAATGAGCTCTCCCTTCCTTCTTTCAAAATGAAACTGAAAAACTATCTCTGTTATTTGTAATTAGTCTTTTATTCCTTTTTTTTTTTTTTTTTTTTTTTCTCTCATACAACTATACTTTTTCTTGTAACCTGTTGTGAAGTGTGTTAACGTGACTGTACTATACAGGCCTCTATTTAAACCAGCACTGCTGAATTAGGTGTGCCTGTTTAAACATAGTATATAAATAAATAAATAAATAAATAAATTAAGTGTTTTATTGGACTCTGAAGGGAAATCATTTTCTTGAACTTGTACATGGCTTCCCAGTTCATAGAAACAAATCATAGAGCCGATGTATAGAAAATTAAAATGCTACTCCAAGGATGCTTTCTAGCAAGGATACCTCCCTCAAATTGTTTACAATGCAATCCATTGTCTAGTATCTTAACTTTGCTATTCTTGAATTGTTCAGAATTCAACATTTAAGAAACGTTTTTGCAATCAGATACCCATACGAACACTAATTCTTGATGTGTGTTGCCTACCACCAAGATGGCCTCCAAAACTGTGGCAAGGTCTATTCTTTGTGTGGTGTGTTGCGTGTGTCTAACTCGCTGGTTTGTTTGTCTGTATACAATCATGTAGGGTCATGCTGTTAGCGGTGCTCTGTTTGGTGGCCATGGTGGAGAATCCGAGCAGCCAGCATATCAACAAGATATGGCAGCAGCATCAAGCCAAAGTTATGATCAGCAGCAACAGAACCAACTGGGTCCCTGTCAGTGGGAATTGCGACAATTTGTTGAGTGCGCACAGAACCAGGGTGATATTACACTTTGTCAGGGATTCAATGAGGCACTCAGGCAATGCAAACTGGCTAATGGTGAGAAATGTTTGGAGGTGTAAACTGATTCTAAATGGTCTTAGCCCTGTTGGTGTGGCTTTCACAAAGAGTTTTTTTTCTCATTTCATGTTGTTGTTTTGTTGTGTTTCAGGTCTTTCCTGAGGATCTAGACACGTTGTGGTGCTATGCTATGTGTGACTGTCCTAGCTCAAAAATGATCATGATGGTGCTTGCTGTGGCTGTGTTTTGATGAATGGATTCTTCTGTGGGTTTCAAGACATCCTTGGAAGCTTGTACAAGAAGGAGTTTGCATTTGACACTTACCTTAAAATTTATTCTGGATTACATTTTTTTGTTATGAAGAATACATTAATAATCACTGACTGGAGGTGGAATAAAATTGCCAAATATAATGTTGTAATGAGACTCTGTACACATGTAATTAAAGAAAATTATGTGGAGTGGGTTCAGAGCCACCTTAAATTTTCGAAATTTTAAGGTGGCTCTGAACCCACTCCACATAATTTTTTTAAACTTTGCAAAAAGTTGCATCTTATCGTGTTTATCATAATTCAATAATAAAAAATAGGGGTAACCAAGCTTGTTTTTGAGTTATAAGCTCTTAAAGCTGAAATTAAAGGTGGTTTTAGCAGGTCATATTGTTGCTATGGGAACATGTTGTGCCACAAAATTGACAGCAACATGTTCACCATTGATTGGGCAGTTTTTTGATACCACGATTTTGGCATCAACCGATTCAGAGTGCTTACAATGACCCATCCAAGTCTATGTCTTGGAAAGTGCTTGAAACTGTTTCAAGCCACCTTAAGTTGTGTGTATAACTGTCAATCATGCCTTCACATTATTATTATGATTACTATGATTTTCAGAAGAGAAGGGGTTGAAACCAAAAATGCTTACATGGGGAGGGCAGCGCCCTAGCTAGTAACAGGCCAACCGAGGCGCTTGCCTCGGTCAGTTCTTTGGCTTTTGTTTTTTATAGTACCTAATACCTAGGAAGAGAACTCAACCATGGACTGATTGCCTCAGTCATAAGTTATTCATAGACATTGCCTCAGTCAAAATTTTTTTCTGGCTACGGCCCTGGAGGGTATGGGTATTTTCTGGCAATGCATGTTCAGGTTTTGAAAATGAGGCTTAAAATTTTAACTTGATTAATGATGTAGTGATGCACTTAAGAAATTGAAAGTTTTCTTAATTTGTATTAAAGTAAAATGGGTTTCTCCTCGCTGCTCACTGTTTTCAACCTCCTCAGAGATGCAAATTGTCTTGTCTCTGTTTTGATTTTTCGAAAGGGTTGTGGAACGTGTGGTCCTTGCAACCATTATTAGGGTCATCAGACAAACAAACGATTCCTCTAGTATCACAATCATTTCAACCTATAAATTACTGCAACTAACAACAGATTTAGTAATAGTAATTGGACCGAGTGGAGTACAATTCAGGGAGTAATCGAGCGAGTAATTTCAAAATCGGACGAGCGCGAAGCCCGAGGCCGATTTGAAATTACGAGCACGATTACTCCCTGAATTGTACGACACGAGGTCCAATTACTAATTAATCGTATCTATAAGAAATTTCGAAATAAAAAATGTCTTATGAGAACTTCTTTTGAGCGAAAACTTCTGTAGCGCTTTTCCTAAGTTTTGAAAACTGTAGAAAACTTTGCTAAGGAAACCATTAAAGCGCGTGTAATTGACGTGAAAATCACGTGGGTATCCAAAGACAGGTGTCCTATTACAAAATTACAAATCGGACACCTGTAATTGGACACCCACGTGATCGCGCGCCGATTACGTGACAAATAGGCGCGCGGAGAACCAATCACGATCGACAATTTTGTTATAGATACGATTAGCTTGAAATTGGATATATTTTAATACGGAGCCACGTAAAGGTTTCTGAAATGGAATTCTAACCTGAGTGACAATCTGTTTTAGGAAACCCTTTTGAGAAAGGGTCGTAAATACTCGCTCGAGCGACATCCACTGCCGCCTTGATATGCGCGACAAGTTCACGTAACAATATTATAGGAAAATTCATTACCTGACGAGGGAATTCCGCGTTAAATTGCACGCGAAAACCGATATCGCACGAATCGCGAAGCGATGAGTGCGATATCGGTTTTCAAGTGCAATTTAACGCGGAATTCACGAGTCAGGTAATGAATTTTCCTTGAATCGCATAATTGAATAAAATGAGATAAAAAGAAAACAGCAGTTTGGTTTTATCCTGAGATAGATGACGTAGATGCGAAACAATATCACCGAGTCTCGTTTTCAACTCGCAATTCCGCGCTAAATACCTCGCTTCGTAAACCAATCAGAATGCAAGATTTTATTCAATTATGCGATTCTGTTATGAATATATCGGACAGAGGATGTGAATTTGATGTTTGATCTGTTCTTTATATCGTTCCTTTCGTGTAAAGCAAAACTTTCTTTTGTTCCATTGGTATTATTTATTTCGGTTCATCAGAAGATACTGTTGACTTAATCTGATCCCCACTGTTATGGTCATGTGAATAAAACTTGTATTCTCCCGGTTGCTATAGACGTGTTATTGTTAGCAACGCACAAAGGCGCCATTTGTCTCCTCCGCCCAATGTGCTCCTTCTCCTTAACGAGTGTTTCTTTTTGTAATAAGAAGTTGGGTACTCGGCAAGCTGGAAACTATAGCGAGTGATAATACTAAAGAACTAGAAGACTAAAAGCGCTGAGGAGCAACAGAACACACTTTGGAAGCGAAAACTCTAGAAACTCGTGACAACGAAGACGGCCAGACTTGGGTCCAACAATAGTTTATTTAAAAACTACGGCTATAAGGTTCGTGTTACTTAGTTATCAAAGTTCTTCAAGTCTCTGGCATTTTTACAGACTTTTTTTACACTTAGTAACTAAGAGAAAAAAACTATACCTCAAATAGAACTTGGTTAAAGATTCATGATCAGGAAAGAAACCCGTCCGCAAAAAAAACAAGGAAAACGAAAAGCACTTTAGTTATCACTGAGTTCAATATAAGCGCTGTTACATAAATAGTTAAAACGTACAGTGCTATAGTCGTAAGTTACAACCTGGCTTTGTTGCTTTTCTCTGAACAATTTTGAACGAATAAGCACAAATTAAAACTTCAAAAAGACAACTGATTAAATGCGGATAAATGTTACGATCTAAATGGGCAAAACACTTGTATAACTATGATTGTTAAAGAAAAAGATCTTATTTGAAGTCACCACCGAGTTCAATATAAACGGTGGTACAATTAAGACGTACTGTGCTATAGTCGCAAGTTACAACCAGGCTTTGTTGTTCAACTAAGAAGAATTAATATCATCCATCTAGTGGACTAATGCAAATCCTGCATTTTAATTGGCTACGCTACTCGAGGACTATTAGCAATAGTCCTCGAGCGCCATCGAGGGTGACGCTTCGTTTTAGTCCCAAATAACCATTTCTTCAACTTACATTTGCTAACTTTCTCATTGCCGTTTCTGTCCGACCAGTTGGGTGATACTAAAACAATTAGACCCTCAAGGGCCACGGGTCAATAGCCCATTTGGCGTCGCCTCATGGGCTATTGACCCGTAGCCCTTTCGGGCTACGGGTCTAATTGTTAAATATACTACTGTTGAGTTGGCTTTTTGGCTGAACAATTTTGAACCAATAAGTAGAAAACTGTACAAACGACAACTTGATTAAATGCGGCTAAATGTTGCAATCTAAATGGGCAAAACACTTGTGTAATCGTAATCATGTGGTACAGTCGGAATAAGCAAGCACTTTAATTTTCCGCTATGTAAAAACTTTCCCATGATGATACTGGCACAGAATGATCATCGTAATACTGGCAGTTGACTTTGCAACCACCATTCTCTGAATTTGCATGGACTCCAGTCCCGTCTAAGCAAATAAAGCAGTGAGGAAACTTCGAAATGAGCAGCTGTCATTCGCTTCTTGCCTGAGAAAATACGATTCCCAGGAGCTTGTTGAAAACTGGCAATTTACTTCACCTCCCCCAGAGTCCGTACAGAGGCTCATACCTTGGCTGTCCATGCGGATAAACACCTGCCTGAACTGTGCACTTTCTATCACCACCTTGTAAATCGTCTGCTGTGCTAATGAAGGACTCATTTCCACAGGGTATATGTAAAAGCTCTCCAAAAGCGATGGTGGCTTGTACTGGCAATTCACAGTCCCGCCTCCGGATTCTTCATATTGAATTACTCCTGTGCCGTCACAACGAAGGTAGAAATCGGAGAATTCTACAGACCTCAACGATTTTGCCTTCAGGCCATTCATCTGTTCCAGAAAACGGGAAATCATCTGGCTTGTGAATCGCGGACCGGAGTTAGGACATCCACGATAGCTGTGAACTGCGATAACGGTCCAGTATCCACCGTACCAGGTGTAGACTGGGCTGCCACTTTCTCCGCTCATTGTATCATTCATGTAGTAAATCCTGTTGGCTGTGTAGCGCTCGATTGCCCCTCCTGTGATCCACACTGTCTTCTGCTGGCTTGACCAACCGAAGCCATCGCCGTCAGAATTCCCTGGAAGGAGAATGAGACCATAGTCGTGGTCTTTATCGCCTGTGCTGATGTACTCAGGTGATGCATAGAGGTCGTTTTGTTCAACTTCAATCGCTCCCTGTCCTGGGAAGGTCACGGAGATCTTGGTAGCGTACGCTCCCTCTATATACGTGCAGTGGCCGCTAGTGACAACGGCTGTACGATTGACGTTAGGGAGATGGATCTTGAATCCACTTGCTCTATACCTCTTACCACTGGCGCTCTCCATTGACAGATAGCAAATCCATTTGACGATGAAACAAGCAATTCAGAGTAAGATTATGGGATGAAAGCCCGCCAATCAACTAAAAGGTTAATGGCTAACTACACCGTAGAACCATAAATCACAAAGTAGAACAATTAGAGATAAATTTAAGTATTTAAGAACATTCCTAGCATCTTTTGCAAGCTAAAAACTATGTCAATTTGAAGCCAAGGAGAATACTACTCCATTTGAAAAAAACTCAGCATAAAGTAAACCACTTGCAAATCTAGTCATAGTCACGTGACTATATCCTAAAATGCGTATTGGCTTACTGGAAAAAAAAGCTTTGTTATTTCGAAAGCAGCCAATGTAGCTCAGTTGATATAGGGTATTTTGAAATGGCTAGTTTACATCCAGCGTCTAAATAAGGAAGCTATGCCAACTGAACAATAACCAGAGTCTTGATCCCAGCTGTCACATTTTGCTTTGCTTGAAACGTCGCGAAACAAATATTGGTAACCTGTCGAATTGATTACTGTAACTCTCTACTATCTGGTCTACCACAACATATGCTGCAAAAGCTTCAATACGTGCAAAATGCCGCAGCCCGTCTTCTCACGTATTCTAAGAAGTACGATCACATTACACCGATATTGATAGAACTGCATTGGCTTCCAGTTAAATCAAGAATAGAGTTCAAGATTTTAATTTTGACTTTTAAAGCCTATTATGAAACTGGACCTAAATATTTAACGGATACTATAATTAAACATTTGCCCACTAGAAAACTTCGCTCAGCCACTAAAGAATTGTTAGTAGTCCCTAAGTACAATCTTGAAACTTATGGAAAGCGTGCTTTTTCAGTAATCGCACCTATACTTTGGAATAATTTACCTGATCATATTAGAGCCATATCATGTCTACGTACCTTTAAAAGTAGAGTTAAGACTTTTTTATTTAATCGTTCTTTTTAAATCTCTGCTTTCCTTACAATTATTCGTTTTTATAAAAGTAAATTATCATATTAGTAAAGTAATGTTTATTTGTTTATAATAAGTAGTTTTGTTAAGCGCTGTTGGTTTTTTAGTAGAAATGGCGCTATATAAATAAAGATTATTATTATTATTATTATTATATGGGGGTGCAATTTACAACAACTTTATCATTGTGACGTCATCAATTGCGTGACCAGAACACTTAGAATTTTCAAACCACCGAGAAACTTTGTTTAGTCCATAAATTAAATTCTTTTCCAGCCAAGTTGTACGACATTTTTAATAAACTTTTTTTAAATAGCCATTATAACTTTTACCAAGAAAAATAAATGGGTAGGAGGTTTGAGCAGCTAGCTATGGTCAGAGATTCTCAGACAGTATCGGTACGTAATTACAATAGAATGACACTGATTATACCGTGTGTTATATCTTTGCATGTTGTTTCACTTGTCGATTGAGAAAAAAACAAAAATGCTGCATGTAATGCCAATTAACGCAACTTCCTGAAATTCGCAAAAAATTAATACACAGCATGAAAAATCAGTCTTTTACAATCGCAAAAATTGGTTCCCACAAAATAAAAAAAATCGCCTATTCCCAAATTAAACATGCGCAAACATCTAGTGCAAAACAGTACTTAAAGTGCCCCTGTGACAAAAAATAAATTATTTTTCCTTTGGATTTCAAAACTACGTTAACTAAGCACTAAGTGACCCGAGTTTTAATCCTTGATTTAAAAAAGGCACCTGTTTATTTTAACTGGAACTTTCCTATTTAATAACCGCCATTACTAAATTTATGTTCTTGAGAGAGCTGGATCGAGGAGAAAATGACGTCAAATGCAATGCGTGTGTACGCTGCAGAATTAATATGCAGCACGGGAGTTTTGGGCTTTCACACTTTTAAACTCGCACTTTGCATACATAATAAGCTGCGTTCACGCGCTGAATCTATTTTAAGCTGGTGAGCCTTTGACGTCACTTTTCCCGGATCCAACCCTCTGAGGTCAAATCGGTCAGGTTTGAACGTGAGTAATGGCGGATCGTGAAATCCAAAACTTACACTCAAAGTAAGCGGCCTTTGGATAAAAATGAAAGGTCGGAATTTTGCCAGTCAAGTGTTAAGCAGACACACTTTTAGAATCTCAAGAAAAAAAGGAAGTGATTTTTTTTATCACAGGGGCACTTTAAAAGGTCGAAGACTGGTATTTAATACTACACTGATGATAGTACAACAGTTCGAATAGTCCTGTCTTTAACTGCACCAGGATTCATAATTTATTGCGCAAACAACAGACCTAAGCCAGAAGCCTCGTGCAGCCATTCAAGCGATGTTCGTTAGTAACAAGATCCAACAGGTGCTTGAAAAAGGGGAAAACGCCTCTTGTAAACCAGCATTATAAATTCCAATGCGTCTTGCGCGATGCAATTATGTAGGCTATACAATAAGGCATTTACAGCAGCGCGTGAATGAGCCTGATAAGAACCAGTTCCATTGGCAGCACTACAGAGACAGGAGACATCAGGTCTGACAAAACGTTTGAAAAGCACATACAAAAAAACTAAAATGAGACCCATTCTCGCATAACGGCTACGTTTGTTGTTCAGCAACCAGCTGTTTTAGACCAACGAATAGCCCTCTCTCGCTTATTTCGTCGAAAAAAAGCGCGATCAACAAATGACGAAGGAAAAACTCGGGGCGGAGGACGCTCGCTTCTCGCCACCGGATGTTTTTTTCAGAATATGAGAATTTATCACTCACGAGCTGAGATGTAAACAAGTATCGATTTTATACTTTGAAATATATTTCGAGTGAAGGCTTCTATTAATGCAGTCGTCACATGTGTAACCGAGTCAATGATAGTAGCTGTTTGAAAGACTAAACGCGTAACTATGTGTGTAGAGAATGAATGCGAAGAGTCTTTGACTCCTCGAGACGTTTGATCCTCCAAGATCACGTCAAACACGATTGTACTTATGTGTTCCTACATGGTGGCAGCGAGTGGATAGCAAAAGTAGTACAGTATAACACATAGCTTTTCCCTAGAGAGCAGACAAATATGGATACTCCTTACCTACTACGTACAGCACCTCTAGAAATTCACGACCAACGGTTGGAAACAAAGTGAAGAAATTTCACGTATGGCATGTTTCTGTCTCGCAAGACAATACTCTCACACAAAAACCATGCATCATACCGCGAAAAAAATCTGCAGCTAAACAGCAGAAAACGGCACAAAAAGAGAAAAAGTCACGTGAAACCCATGGCACGTGATTGCCAAGAATATAACAGCTGGTCGAAGCAGTCCTCTCCATTTTTAGCTCGGATAATGACGTAGTCAATATTCGAGATATAGCCGGGTATGGGTGGAACAGTGCACTCCTTCCTTCCTTCCGTCCTTCCATCTATTCCTGTTCACTTTTTCTACATTTGCTGACCAGTATATAAAGCGGTGGCAGTCCCTTGCGCCCAATTTGGAAAAGATTTATTCACCAAGTGAGTTGTTTCTGTTGTAATGTTTCTTATTCGTGGATCATTTCTTCACGGTCGACAGTGTACCTTTTTAGCCTTGAAGTTCCGCCGGCTGTTAAAGCAATGCTGTTCAATGGAAGTAGCGCCCTGTATGATGTGACCTGAACGTAACACCGGGGCACAAGTCGCATTAAGCTTACATACGATTATAAGGGAAAGACTTCAAGGTTCATCGTCCTCGATTCGATTGTAAGGAAAAGTCTTCATCATTTTCCTTCGCAATCCTGTCTGACACTTGTGATAACTTACTGCTCGAATAAGGCTAACAGTCTTTAAAATATACTTTGATTTCGAGATCGATCGATGTGCTTAATATGATATTTCATCGGAAAGCAAACGCTGTGTTTTCCATGGTAAATGTTTTTTTTTCAAGTACCGGATAGGCAAACGCTGTGTTTTGGTGAACTCAGTCTTTTTATATTGGTATCATCGACCTAAATGTGGTCATACGGATATTTTGTCCAGTCCTGAGCAGACCAACCTCATTCCCAGAGCCGTTTCCCTGGCTTGGGGAAACGGCTCTGGGAACGAGGTTGCTGAGCAGACACGTTTACAACCAACATTTCCCCGACGTTTGCAAGACACCTCTTTTACACAGCAAAACAATTTTATCACTCTGAAAACGGTTAAAACTCCGCGAAATTACAGGATAAGAAACTTAAGAGCAAGCTGTTTAAATTTTAGCGTGTATTTCGCTGTGGTGTTGCTTGATGGCGTGATCAGCCACAAGGGAAGTCGTGCAAGGAAATAAACGGCACGCAATGCATGCAGAAGCGATGACGTTTAACTACTATTTCTAAAATTGTTTCTAGAAAATTGGAACATAAACAGACAAGCTGATGCTTTAACGTATTACAGAGGGATAAATCGTGCACGACATAAGCGCGGGACGAAATAAGTGAGAATGCTGCGCGCCAGGCCTAAAGTGACAATACGTCATCGTTTAAAATGGTATTTCTAACGATTAAGCCTGCGAATTAGGTAGAAATAAATATTTTGTCGGCACGTGATACGACAAGGCCTGGGCATCAGGCCCGAGCGTCATGGGTAATGACGCAGTGGTATATAAGAGGGAGTATAACACGTGGTACCCATCTAGGCCTTCGGAACCAACCGTCGACCTTTGGCTGATGCCAAGTTTCTTTTTATAGTTTTATTTTGTGTGAATTGTAAAGCCTCGTAGGATGGGCTGGTAACTGCATAGAGTTTGGGTCATGGTTCCTACCCAGATTTCCTGCCGTATTTTTCCCCAAAAGGGGTTTGTTGGGCAGGTTTTTCCTGGCCTCCGTCTAACCGTAGTAGTATCTTTGTAAGCGGTTGCCCAGCTCTTTTAATCTCGTCTTGTTAGAGTTGAGATGTCAGTGCCCTATACCCTATATTGAGTGTGTAAGGTTTTGCTTTATACGAGGCTTGTGTATGGATTGTATACATGTACGCCTCGGGTTGATTCCCGGCAGGCATCCCAAAATAAACTTATTTGGTTTACACTACTGTGTTATTTGTTGTGAAGTGGACACAAAATATGCATTACATTACTAACAGTAGTTAGTAAATTCTCAGCTCCGACTATTGCATTTCTGGCTTTTTGATTGGCTAAAAAACTCCGACTATGAGCCAATAGTCGGCCTTTTACGTCATATAGAAAATAGTGCGCCAAGTTTAAAAATTTTCCACACGAAGTTTTCAACTTCAGCCCTCTATAATGGCCGAAATAAAAATCGGCGGCAAAACCCAGTTTGAGAATTTACTAAAACAATTATTCCATTCGCCCTTGTTGGATATGAAGTGATTATAACCAACTCGCGCTACGCGTTCGTTGGTTATTTTATCACTTCATATCCAACTCGGGCTCATGGAATAATTGTTATATATGTTACCTTCAATATTGCAAATAAAAATTTCTTCTTTCGTCAGCGTGAACTAATATATATGAATTCAGAATTGTAAACTCTTTCAACAAACTTATAAATACTGAAAAATAAAGTTGCATCTCCGCGGATAAAGTGAAACGTGTTGTTAAAGTCTATCAACAACGTACGCAAGCTTGAAAGCAACAAACAGTATTCTCATTGTTTCAGTTGTCCAAAAGAACGCGCCAGCTTAAGGTGGAATGATACCCTAAAATACGGCGATGCTCATGAAAAATTCAATTTTTTGAAAATAAAAGATTTAAGACCCTTGAACACTTGTCAAAAACACTTTCAAACGATCTTGCCGAATTTTCCTCTAGATGAGTGTGAAATATGAGGAAAGTACACAGAGGTATAATTTTTTTACGTAGCAACGGCCATAGCAACGGCTGTTTACTATAAGACCGTGACCAAAGCTATAGATTAGTTTTAACATATATGAACGAAACTATGTAGAAAAAAGCTTCAAAGACATGTACAACTCGATTGGTATAACTACTTGTGAAAAGCTTTGCTTCGAATTACCATCACAGGCTCATTCATTTCCCTTATGAAAACGAATATTTCCTACAACTGCAGTAACTTTTTACAAAATAGGACAGGCATTGCACCCTCTCCCCCGAGATTCAATCTGCACCCCCCTCGTGTAAGAAACTTAAAGTGCATTTTTCTCAAATGTCTACTTTTGCAACGACTGACTTCACGCCAACATTTCAACTTTGCAAAGTATTTAAGTAGACTTTCTGAAACTTGGGCTAATCAAAGACCAGTAGTGTCGTGATGCAATAAACCAGAAAAATCGTAACATTTTAACGCCTGTCACGTGACATGAGATGATTTGTCCACTGAGTGTGGTGTAAAATAAGGTTATTTCCAAATAAAGCCTGTTAAAAGCACTGAAAACAAGAATTAACTGTCAAAACTTAGGTTCACTACACAGAAGAAAACATAAACTTGCACGATATGCCTGTTTGACAGTCAAATTTTGTTTTCTAAAAAAGCAGGAAGTGTTGGCGTCAATACTATAAAACACTACCTCAAAAGGCTGTGGCTGGTTGCCATAGCAACCAGTTTGAGCGAAACCTTCAAAATTTATTTTCTCTTTTCGAGTGCAATCGCACAAAATTGATCTTTTTTCACCATATTTAAACAAACTTTTTGGTCCTTTTTAGTGTACACCTGAATTTAAGTGAAATTTGAGGAAGTTTAAAGAGAGATTGAAAGGAGGGAAAAAGGTTATGGAATACCACCAGACAGTTGCCCGACCCCACAATGGCACCCAGGTTGTTAGGAAACTGTTTGGTGTGTATCTACCAATTTCAAACTCTAATTTTAAAACAACACCAAATCTTCCAAATTTCCTATTTCCATAAATTTTACTAATCCTTTGAGAAAGACTATTTATCTCCAAATAAACCTAAAAATCACCAAATTTACAAAACGGCGCCAAACATAGATGTGTGTAATGAGCGAAGAGATTCTTGATTGCTTGAAACGTAAACGAGATATTTGCATCAAAAACATAATACCAAGCCAAAATACGGCTTTCAGGTGGACCCCCGCTAATAAATAAACTGATACAGCCATAAGTGCGTCTATTCGAAATATTTTAATTAAAGGCCCTTGTAAATACTTAAATGACCGATTTCCCTACCCTTTTATATACCTGAAGCCTGAAAAAGGTACCCCTTTCGGGCGGACCCTCCCAGTATAGGCCATTATAGGTTATACCCCCCCCCCCCTGGGGTCTTATTCTGGTTACAGCTCCATTTTTACGGGTAAAATATTGATATTGACAAGAGAAGTTAAAATTGATGTCTCCTAGCTACATTGTAATTTTGGTATTTATCATGGACAAACTGACTGATTGCGCAAACTGGACCTTTAAAACACGTCGGTATTTTAGTGAGGATATGGAAAATACGCCACTCCGGTCCCGTATGTAGTTTGACAAGTGGGCTTTCGATGAAGTGTTAGCATAGTTACTAACTATGGTGTACGTCATTCTTTAGGAAGATTGCTGCAAAGAAAAGTACCAGTGTAATTAACTATTATTCCACGAGCGCACGTTGGATATGAGATGGTGGCTATAACCAATCTCATATCCAACAAGCGCGAATGGAATAATTGTTTTATTAAATTCTCAACCTTCGGTTTTGCTAAATTTTATTTAAGTCTAAGAAACGACCGGAAAGTGATGCCCGTAACCTTCACGAATGCTTAAAACTCGACTTTTGCAACTTTTAATTGAAACTTAACGGGTACGTACCGTTAAACAATCTCATTCCGAACTTTGTGGCTTTTTCTTGTTTCTGGGACGGCCTTGTCCATAATTTCTTGTATTTCTTGCGTAAATAGCTCGCCAAATCTGCCTTTTTCATCCATTTTTTTTTGTTGACGAAACTTGGCTTGACTGGAAAAATGAGCGACATTTGCCGCATTCATTTCCATATAAGGTCAAACGCAGGTATAATGGCTGGTAACCGAGATCTAGTGAACCAATCAGAAAGCTAGAATTGCATTATCACAGGTTGAGAATTTAATAATTAAAATTACACTTGATGCTAATTACTGTTAGATCTGAAGATAATTTCGTGCTGGGGTACGGTTTAGAGCTGCGAGAATGTGCTTATAATTCAGATTAACAGGATTAACCGAAAATGGAGTGTCCTTTATTTGTGACCTTATTTGTTTTGCTTGCGTCGAGCGTCACGTGACTGAATATGGGTGGCTCATTGTTTGTTAATATTTTAGGTTATGTTTATACCCGCTTATCACGATCTCTTAAACTGGCAAAGAAAATATTTTCTTTCTTTCAGTCTTTCGATCTTGTTGTTGTTAGCTGTTGTTGTGTTGCAGGACTCTTGACACCAAGAAACTGAGAGAATGCTACATGAGTGGAGAAGCCCAGGACACACTCCATAAAATTAGATACTCGATTCGCTATTCGAGTATCTTTGCGTGTACTTATTTGAACTCTATCCGTTTCTATTATGATCAGATTCTCTATTCTTTTTAAGTGCCTACGTGAGTGTTTGTTTATTAAGTTTCACCAATTAGCACAATGCGACAGAGCTAAATATATTTGACACTTAAATAAAGTTTTGTTTTATTTTTATTCTCCCGGATGCGAGGCGACCCTGTCGTTAACTGGAAACGTTTAAAATCGAACACTATCAATAGTACGCACTATCGTGGAACGCATATTCAGTGATTGAACGGAACAAAACGTGCAGAATGTCTGAGCAGCTGCTACAGTGACGTCACACACTTCTCATGAACCAGATTGATCTGAAACACACAAAAAAAAGAGAACAAAGGGAGGCAAAAAAAATCTTGGTTTTTACGTTTTAGCATTCTAGGAGACGTTTATATAAATTTGAAATGATGATAGGTTTTTCTTCCGTAACAACTGAAAGTTTCCTCAGATGAATAACTCGCAATTGAGACCCGATTTCCACTTGTTGCTGCCAACCATGTTTCGATCCCGTGAAGTTAAAACGCTCAAATTCGTTCAATGATTCCTTTAAATTTCTGTTAGTTTTTGTTATGAGAATTCATTAGTATACCAAGCAATAACCTTATTCGCCCTGGAACGCCTACGCTGGTCTCATGCTTAGTGCGCTTGGTTCTGGATCGAGCGGTCCGGGTTCGAACCCTGACCGGGGACATTGCGCGGTGTTCTTGGCAAGACACTTTACTCTCACAGTGCCTCTCTCCGCCCAGCTGTATAAATGAGTACCAGCGAATTAAATAGAGTCTTAATTCTGGGAGGTAACCGCATCCCTTAAGGAGGTGAGGGGAGGGGGGAGTAGAAATACTCATGTTACATGCCACGTAGAAAACTGAGATAAGCGCCGGCCTAACGGAGCACTTGGCTCGTATGCAGACTTTACCTTTACCCTTTGGAGCGCCTACAATGGAGACTGTTCTCATCACCTGAGCTTGATTAGAGGCTAGTACTGCAGCTAGCCATTAACTTGGTTATTATCTTTACCTGGGACGTGTCTCGCCAAATGTGACCCCTCAGTGCGGTTTGTCAGATTGCATTGCTTCAGTGCCTCGCTGAATTCCTGGCACAGTGTGACCGCCCCCTGGTTCTGAGCACAGTCAACGAATTGCTGCAGTTCGTACTGACAGGGTCCCTGCGGATCCTGCTGCTGCTGTAGATCATATCGTTGCTGCTTTGTCGATTCCCCACCAAACAGAGCACTACTTACAGCACCACCCTAAGCACAAATAAATGGAAACCTTGAAACGGGACTGCTCTTAGAGGGAGGGAGGGAACTTATGTCCCGTGTGCTGAGATCTTGCATTCTAGTATATTGCCACTGTTCTACTGGCTTACAAACCGATGTATAGCTTTTTCTCAATCGTTACTGAGCGACAAAATCTTTATGTGGAGTCAGGGCTGGGGTTAATTTGATAGGTTTGGCGAGATGCGGGGCATTTAGTGGGGGCGGGGAAAAGTCTTTCTTCGCCCGAATTTTTTTCTCGCCCGTTTAGACTTTTCCCCGCCCCCACTAACTGCCACTGGGTCTCCGAGGATGTGACAGACAGTGAGTAGCGTAACAGTGAGCAAAGTGACGGCCTCTTCTTGGCGTTTTCGAAGTGTCTGTGAAGAGGATTTAGATAAAGGTTTGAACGACAAGTAGATTTATACTAAAACAATTAGATTATTCGCTCTCGATTTTTATGCATGATAGTCGACTTGGGCTACGTCCTCGTCAACTATCGCGCGATAGAAATCTTGAGCTCATAATCTAATTGTTTAATAGCTAGAAACACGAGTGGAAGTTTGGGAGAACGAAAATGATGTGGGAACACGAGCCGTCAGGCGTAGTATTTCCACAACTTTTTCGACTTCTCCCAAACTTTCACAGTTAATTTTGTTTTTATTTTTTGTGACAAAAAGTAGAAAAACGGTAGAGAAAGTGATCTTCGAAAAGAAAAGTTGGGATCATCGAACCACATTTCCGAGATCGTTAAATCCATGCAAAATTAGCCGCTAACACTATTGTTTACTACCAGGGCGCAGAAAAGAATCGTTTCTGCGCCCTGTTTACTACTTAGCGCGCGCGCTCGTTATCAATGACGTGACAAGTGAATTGCTCGCGCAGTAAGGATACGCGCGAATTCTAATTTGAAGTCTCCTTTGGATCTTCAAGTTTGGGTTATTTAATTTATCGCTATTAAACCTTGATAAACATCCCTAAAATTGTCATTTAAGTAGCACCTAATGGCAGCATTCTTCGTGAATCACAAAGAGTTGTGTTATTTATCGACTGGCTTCCAGGTCATACACACGTCTTATTATATGGCTACAATAGTACGCGCGCTCTGATTGGCTGCTGAGCGGGCATTATTTTCTTGTAATGACCGGGCATTATAAAAAAAAATTTCAATGTTAAATTTGACCTAGATCTTGGCGTAATAAAGGCAAAAGTTACCTCATTTTCAAAGAAACTGTTTTTACTGTCCCTTCTGGTTTCGATCGCACGGCCAGCGTTTTCTCTGTTCAGTGAACGTGGCCTCGAATGACCTCTCGCGCGCGCAAACGGATATTGGAAAGCGCTTTCGGTTTTTTTTTTTCAGCGCTAAAAAGGCCATATAATAAACAACTTATTAACCTCGTCCGTTCGGTCATTACAGGGAAATCTCAGACCTCAGCCTCGAGGTATTGACCTCGCTGTCGCTCGGTCAATACATCAAGGCCTCGGTCTGAGATTTCCCTGTAATGACCTCACTCTCGGTTAATAAGTGGTATATCTCACTGATTGGGTGCATTTTGAACACGACAGTCGCTGGTTGGCTGCGTTTTCAAAATGCGAGTGGCTAATATACATGCACTTACCACAGTTGAACCGATCGCTACACCAGCTGCCGTGGAAGCCATTTGTCCAAACAGTCCAGGTTGTCTTGATTGTTGTGGTGGTGGTTGCGCCACGCTAGAGGCAGGTCTGGCTGCCGGCACGCTAGATACAGGCCTTGGAGGGGAGGAAGATCGCCTCTTACTACGAGGCATGTGTTCCCGTGATAAGAATTCCGTTAAAGATGTGATGTAACGTTGACGTGTCTTAGACTCGTTATGGCAACACCGGATCAATTATGACGTTTGTAATCAGTGAATTAAAGGTTAGGGAGTTATAATAAATATAATACTTTAGAAAATAACCCAAAGCAATTGTTTAAAACTGTGTTTCTATTTAAAAATTAGATTATGAGCTCGAGATTTCTATGAGGTTATAGTTCGGCCGAATCAACTATCGCCTCATAGATATCGAGAGCGAATAATCTAATTGTTGTTTTAGTAGAATTCTAACTAAAATTTCCTTCAAATAGCGATTCCAATTATTTCTGGTCTTAGTATTAAACTTCGCGCTTTAGAGTTAACTCGAACGGACTGAATTAATTGTCAATTTTGACATTTGCAGTTGTGTACGCGCGCTTATCAGTTTCTATCAAAACTTTCGGGCTTTTTTTAATTCAAGAAACCGTAAATCCTCTCCTTTTAGTCTTCTCGAGAATTTTGTTTATTCATTTGTTTCTCGATGTTCTTTCAAAACTTCAGCGAAACGAGAACACGTTACACTTTTGTTGACAACAAACCACTGCACACCAATGGCTGATATTGTGCAATGGCTCAGCTAATCAGGTTACAGCATTTGCATTAGTATACTAGTAAAATTCTACCAAAACTCGATAAACACACAGAACTAGCACGAGCTGTTGACGTAATTATGGCTCGAACAAAGAGAATTTACATTTTGATGATCGAAGTAAACAAGTATATCTCCCAGATATATGTGCTGGACAAGATCACATGACATGGACAAATGAACACGGCAGCATTGCGTACCTTGGCCCACGGAATTTACCTATTGGTACTGACGGCCAAAATGATATTATTCCCCAATTATCAAAACCGCGGGTGTTGCAAAAAAAATTTGAAGGATACCAAACACAGCAGCCTCCATTTGCCGCGAAAATATGCTCTGATATTTGTCAATGGACATTATCTGTTCCTCCTAGAGCTACGCTCTGAGAAAACTGTTCGCTTCCTGGAACAGGTGAATCCGCGGACAAATATCCGAGCATATTTCCGCGCCAAATGGAGGCTATTGTTTTTATAACCCATGAGAACTAAGCCAATGAAAACTCTCGAATTGTATTATCCAATGATCCAATTTTTAATAAATTGACTTAGGTTTGGTATTAATTTCCATTTGAATACTGATTGCAAACTTTCATTAGACAAAGAAGTGTAAATGCTGAATACATCAATCCGGTTTGTTCGTTAATATTGTAATCGCATACGTATTGCACAGGCAATCTAACGGTGCTGGAATTATTAACACGTGCTGAGTAGTCAGTTATTTTGGGGATACTACAGCTTGGTTCATCAGACATTCAAAGTTGGGTGGGTGGGGCTTACTTAAGGCATTGAAACCACGAAGGAATGCAAAAGAACCCTGCTCTATGCTTTCGGATCTTAAAGCCTAGCAGCCCCACATTATTTAGGGACTGTTTAGACCAGAGCCCTTGAACTTCACCCCCTATGGCAACCTGATCAGAGCGTAGAACAAACTGGCACAGTATTCCCAGTGGTAAATCCATCACCTGTACCAACACAACGCACCAGTCTAGGTTTCGCGTCGCACATCGGGCAAAGTTTATTACGCACTGCAGAGGAACGCATCCAAATAATCAAGTTTATTCTTTCTCCAGTGTGGATAGGTAAAGCACCATGCATGTGCTGACCTCTGTGAAGAAGTCCATAACTTGGCGTGTGTTCACACTGACTGCATTCTGTCTCTTTCAGGGGAACCTGCATGTAAAATAGTTCATAAGTGAGTGAACGATAAAACATCAAGTATGAAGAGCACCGTGAACTCCTCTTCAGTCTTTTAACATCATTAAAATGATTAGAATCTACTTCTCCCTTCAGTTATCACTGTACTGAGACACACAGATTAAGAGAAAAATTGATCACCAAGGAAATATTGACTTGATGTGAAATCAGACTTTTTCCCAAGTAATACTATAGGAATTGAGTCAATACCATCAAGTTCCAAGTTAGTGCGTGACATTACGTTTCCATTTGGCTTGTGCCAAATGCCAATGCTACAGGGTTTCATATATTCACATAGCTGCCATCATAAGGAAGGTAGCCCTACTTGCTAACTGTAAATCCGAGAGAACCTTTCATTCCACCTTGAAAAAGTCGCCTGAATTGAAATTCAATACAAGAGATACCTGAGCATGCTCAGGGTTCAATGTGGAAAGAATCAAAGAAAAAAATGACAAAAGGGCTCAATATGCCAGGATTAACAACACTGGATATGCAAGTGTTGTAAAGAGCATATATACACTAAAGTATATACCTGTCTCATGTCACCAAAAAAAAGCTCTCCTCCACTAAACTCTTTTCCTATTGACACATTTAAGGTGACTTCAGCATTGTCGTAATGATAACTCAGGTCTAAATCTTCTCCTATCTTGTAATGTACAGTGAATGCCTTGTGTGAGTCCAAACAGTCACCCCCACATTCAGGATATAGTATTCTGGTGATCGGCATCAAGTAGTTTGCTCTCAGAGGTGAGAAAAAGCCTTCATCAAAGCCAAGTTCATTGAGCAAGATCTGAGAAGGATTGAATACAAGAATGCCTCATTGTCAATTAGATTTAAACACAGAAATCATTTTAAACTAATTTTCACAATTTTTCTAGTCCTTCATTGAAAAGAAAAGTTGATTCAATAAAGGGTTTCATTTGATGGCTTATTGAAGGATCTGGACTGTCAGATAGCACTTGTCCTGATCAACCACAGACCACTTCCAACTGTTAGTCATGTAACAGAAATCTGATGAAATGTTAACTAGCACATCATTGACATATTCTTATTTCTTGAAAAACACTGTTGATTGATTATTTGATACCAAATATTTACTTCACTGGGTTACTATAGGAGCACGACTTCAAAAGTGGAAACATCAAAGGCATATTTTCATTCAGATTGATGGAAGCACATGTTATGACTTAGTTTTGTCAAAAATTACTATAGATTAGTACACTGAAGCTCTAAAGAGTGATATATAAGGTTATAAATGCACAAGGTACTTGCGATGTCAATATATAAAATATAACAGACTTTTTAAATTATGTTGTTGCAGTTTCAAAAGATTTAAGTAATTGCAGTTTGCTCTTCCTTCAACAATCTGCACAATATACCCATCTTGGTGTTTTAGGAGCATTTTATATTCGGGCCATTTTGTATTACAGTAATTTTGGCACTGTTTTTACATGAAATTTAACAAAATTGCTGTGATAGTGTCCCTTGAAATGCAGCTTCTTATTGCTAGTCAAGTTAAGTTTTGCATTTTGTTCACACAATCTTACCCCGTAGTTGTTCATTGTATTAGGCCTTCCTTTAGGGAGGTCTGTACTTTCAAAGTTATTTATTTCTTCAATAAACTCTTGACAGAATTCTGGTGTAAACACTTGAAAAGTATATACATTTCTAGCTGAAAGGAAAATATACACAACAGAAATCAGGATATCAGTAACACATACCATTACAAAATGAATGTAAAACCAAACACAGTTTTAAATTTCTACAAGTAGAACAGGAGACTTAACTTTGCAAAAGTCTGAGGACAGTTTGGACTGTTTTGGAAAAAAACACCATTTCTTATGCACATCTAAGCGAGGGGATCAAGAATGTTCCGGGTCAGAAACTTGTCTCCTTGATAGAGGGAAGTGAATAGGTTTTTTCATCGACAGATTTGGCTTAAAAAAGTGCACAGATTATGGATTTTTGTGATAAATTTAAATTGGATGGATTGGCGGATCAAAAAGCACTGCAGATAATTTGAATTTTGGCCTGGACTCTGGATCCCAAGTTATGACGTTCGGATCATACATCTTTCGTCGGTATTGGTTGGTATGTTCTTTCTTTTTTCGGACGAGACTCGATTATTCAAATTCGGGTTTGGCTTTGTTATTGGAATTGTGTAATCCTCATGGAGTATGTCTGACTTCCTTTATTGTTATGCATATCTAACAGTTTTTACCGAACTTGTACATAAAGACTAAGTGGCAAATCTGCTAGATTATTCACTTTTTTAAGATTAGGAATTGAATTTATGTCACAGATGATTTCTAACATACAATCAAGTTGAGGACCTCCGAACTTGACTAAGACTGCCTCAAAAACTACTGTGAAAAAGTCCCAGAGCAGTTTTGATGGTAGAGCAACTTGTATCTAGGCCAAGATGTCACATTATGTCAACACTTTTCCATATAATAAACAAAGGCCCACTTCCATAAATCAATTTCAATTTTCACACCACATTTAGTAAACAAGAATCCCTTATAAACTCATGAAAATGTGGGCCTCCAAATCTGCCAATTTTCACAAAAAAAAATGAATGCCAGGGGGTAAGCATTGCCCCCTGGCATACATTTATTTTTAAAATTTAGCAACTTCAGTGTCCCATATTTCCATGTGAGCAAAAATACAAAAAAAAGTTTTTTTTTGTTTCTTATTCATCATTATTATATGACTTGGGTTTGTAGCCGATCTAATGCGTGCTCTGATTGGCTAATACCAGGGCATTACTCTCCCGTAATGCCCACGGGCCGATTACGGGCCTGCAAAAGCCAAGCAAAAAGCCATATAATAAACAACTTATTAACCTCAAACGTTCGGTCTTTACGGGAAAATCTCACACCTCGGCCTTGCAAGGTCCGAGATTTTCCCGTAAAGACCTCACTCTCGGTTAATAAGTAGTCAATGATAAATATAAGCCAATTTTAACATATGATAATGCTAACATGGCTCTGAAACAGGGTTTTTGTCTCAGGGGATTGAAACAAAATAAATTGTTTATTCATGCCTCAATTTTAACATGATTTATTTTGTTTTAGTCCCCTAGACCTTGGAGCCATGTTGAAATTCTAAAATATCAAAATTGGCCTATCACTCTGACAGGACATTGCTCTCTAAGGGGATTTTAAACAGAAACTCCAACTTGCCATCACATTGTTTTACCATAGAATTAAGTAAGATGGCAGCTGTGGCCTCCTCATTATCTCTTGCATATTGTACCATAGAAAGAAAGCTGTCAGCAAGGAATGACTCCTGAAATGTTTTTAAAAAGATAAGACACTGATGAATAGTCACAAAAATCACTGATAGGTTGACTGGTAGGAACTTCTGCCACATGATATTTATCTGACCTTATCTCACTGATGTGGAAATGCTATAAACATAAACAAAAGACTTGATTCCAAAACTAACATGTTTAAAGTTTACCTGCAGAGTGTATAAATGAGGATGTAGTGGTTTATAATTAGCAGCAATAATCTTTTTCCGATTCTGTGAATCTCTTCCCATCATTCTCCTCCTTTCTACTTCACCCTGAACCTAAATTAAATATTGGATTGAATTTACCAACCTTACAAAGTGGAGTTAATACTACAATAAAAAAAATTAGCAAAGCATGTGCCCATAGAAAAACGTCACCCAAGATAAATATTCCATCTAACACATGTTCTGATTGGCTGAACGTGTGCTTTATCAGAGAACCGATGCACAGTAAGCTGAATTTCAAATTCCTGCTTCGGAATTTTGACAAATTTGACCCAAATTAAACATTCTCTGTGACTTAGACAAATGCACTAAACATGTTTAACATACATGTACCTGCCTGGAGGCCATTGTTAACAACAGAAGTGTTATATAAAAAAAAACAAAAACAAAAACAAACAGAAGTGTTAAAACTGTAATAAGATAAATTGTACAAGCTTTGCTAGATTCCGAGAAAATGGTAATCACATAGTGAAGTAAACAAATTCTCAACTTACTGAATGCTTTAATGAAAGACATTATATTTGTTACAAAAGGCAGAAATTATACTTTAGAAGTAAAACGGCGAAAACTTGAAAAACCACTTGAGCTGTCTCTGTTTATGATGAAAAGCTTTATTTTTGTAAAATGCCCAAACAACACTTACATGGAGTGTAGAAACACCCATTTGCTAAATAGCAATCTCCGTAATTTTTGTATTCCAATTACAACGCTCACCCGATGAGTGATCAGTTGAAAGCTTGCTGTGATGTTCTCCTGCATTCAGCCGAGCAGAACCAGTGGGAACAGTTTTAATCAGTCTTTTCAACTTTGAAACTAGTTCAGGCAATCTAGCTGCAAGCCGTAAATAACTGTATAACTCCTTTCAAATATTGCTCAGCCTTTTGCAGTTTTATCCACAAGCTTTGAGCTCTTTGTTTTCCAATTCCATTGGAATTTTAGTGCACATTTTCATGACTTTAAGATTTTTATTTTTAAATCAAACTAAAACTCTGAAGCATAGAGATCACAACATCTACTGAAGTGGAAGTTTGGAATTTTCATGACACTAATGAAAAAGTATATCTATGATTGCAAAATGATGGAAAAATTCCCACTTGGTAATCAATTCAAACAAAAATTAAATAATCAATGGAAAATTGAAAATAGCGGAAATCGAATAGCTAGATCCTGATAACCAGCATCCAGCACTGCGTCACCCTATTAACAAATTTTATTTTAAAGCAAATAGAAACCTGTGCTAAATTTCATTAAGCGAATACTGTAACTTATTATATTATACTCCAGCTAACGTGTCTCAACAAGTCTAACCTTTCTATTTTTTTAGTAATAATTATTGTCTTGTAATTAGTGTATTTGTATTATTTTCTATAATGTCTGTCAAGTTTTTTTTTGTAGTGTACTGTAGTGTAAGTTAAGCTGTAATTGTTGTAATTGTTTGAGCAAACTAAAAAAAAAAAAAACTCTGAAGCCGGTCAAAACCAAAAGTTTAGCTGAAGTCAAAGTCCCGTTTATGATTGGAGTAATTGACAGCTGCTGTCTCGCTAGCCCAATCAAATTATTTGAACAATTCTAACAGGGATTGTGATTGGCTCACTTTAGCTTGCTTTATCAGAGAACAGATACACGCTGATGCCACTTTTCCTCTTTTAGAAAATATGGTTTGGATGAAAACATTAGCTGAATGTGTGGGGAAATTAATGGACACTTTATCATAAAACATATAAACAAGCCTCTACTGTGCTCTGTTCTGTTGTAAAGCACGTAAGAAGCGGTAGAGCACTACGCCTCATGTTTCTCCCTAGAGCTACATTTCTTTCGTGCTCTGCCACTTCCTGTGTACTTTACAACCATAGTTAGTAACTACTATATATGTTACAACAGAACAGAGTACAGATTAATTAATTACCTGTATAATCACTTTCTGCCACTGTCCCTCTGTCTTGCAGCCTCTGTTACAAAGTGCCTATAAGGTAAATACAAACATTGACACGTCCATCTCATGTACCGATAAATGTGCAACTTTCCTTTACTCAGCTCCGCTAAGCTTATGTTTAGTTGTAACAAATTCAAGAAGCTAGATTCAGAAGTTGATATTAACTTCGAATTGGTAAACTTTGTACATACCCTCCAATAGTCGCTTTTAAATTGCTGTTCACTTTCGAACACAAAGTGAGCTTCATATTCCTTCAGAAAAATGTTATGAGTGAAAAAACATTGGCAGACGAAATACTCTCCCTCGTCCGCCATTTTGGTTCTAAGAGCGGGCTGGTTACCAGTCCTTTTTGACAGAAAGTGTTGCATCATGGTACATTTTCAGTAACCAAAGCAAACATGGCGGCTGTCGACGAGGGACTTTTTTCCAGTTTAGATGTTTTGAATCCTCCAAAATTATAATTTAGCTTACGGTGTCGTGAAATTTTATTTAAGCTTAAGGGAATTCGACGTCGTAACCACTGAAAAGCTCTTTGACTTTTTCAGCTTTTTGACGATGACTTTTCACCATGTAACATATCAGCTACCTCATGGAAATGAAGCATTGTTGATAACTTGTTGTTAAGTAATGCAAGCTTCTTTGTGGAAGTCAGGCCTTTGAACTTAGCCTACATCCATAAACTTCGAATTGGTTCTTCTAATAGACACACCAAAGTGTATAAAGTGGATAAATTCTGTGGTTTTGTGGATTGCTTCTCAGTAAAACACTTGCTACTACAGCTATGGCTCATCTTCTTGGAAGTCAAGCTTGCTTGGACAGCTTAAGGCAGGACATAAGTGATGTTCAAACAACAGTAATGGATTTGTTGTCCAGAGTGGGACCTATCAGAAGTCCTTCATGGAAATATCCAGATAAAATATCATGTGAACTTGATATTGATGAACTACTGGAGAGATATTCATTTTCCAGTGATGACGACCACTCCAAACTGTCACACATCATTCTCTTTGAACTTTTGATTGACAGGTAAATACAATTAAAATGCTTTATTTAAATTCTTATGTTGTGGTTTAAATAGCCTGCGATCAGGCTCTCATGCGCTGCGGCAGGAGCAAAGTCGATGAGCAAAGTCGTAAGACGATGAGTGCCTGCTCGCAGGCTACGGTTTCAGTCTTTATCTGGTTTGAACTTTTGTAAACCAGTTAAAATGGGTTCTTTTTACATTACTTCAGGTTATGATAAATTGAATATGTGGACAAAACTGATAAAAATCAATGTTTCTAAAACTCAAAACAATAACAAGAGAGCAAAGCAAGTTTTGTCTGATATCCCAGAGCTATTGGATTTTGCATTCAGGCCAGTTGATTCTATCCTCTGCGTACCCTGATGGGCAGGTGAAGGTTTTTTTAAAGTAAATTTGAGAAATTGGCATATTTACAGATGTCTACTGTAAGAGATCAAATTATTATTTTGATTTTGATTTTTAATTTGTGAACTGTGTTAGTGGGAGAATTTTTTCAGGCTAGTGAAAGTGATTGTTAGGCTAGGACTCTAGTTAATTCTCTTTGCACGCTGAAATTTACATCTTTTTAAGTAATTTTTTTAGTTATTAAGTCAGTAAACAGAAAAATAATGAACATTAACCATACATCAGGCCTTCTGATATTACGCGATGGTGCGATTTCGCACAATCGACCTCATATCGCATCCGATCGCACAATTCACATAAAATCGCATAATTCACAAAAGATCGCACATTATTCACAAAATCAACCATAAATAAACAATTTTATTACAAAGTCCCGCATAAACACGCCTTTTTTAAGATCATTTACCTTGAAAAAAGCCCAAAAACCGTTTGTCACCTTCGATTTCGTAAACATTCGAAGTTCAAGGCATTATTTTGCATGTCGGGGGCCTGGTACGAGTCTCATTCTTAAAGAGTTGCCTATTGGTGAAATGCAAACCACCTCTTTCTTTGCTTTGACCAAGAATTGCCAGTATATATCGACCACGCAGTGCTCCAAGCGATGTTCAGTAGTGCATTCCGATGGCAAAATGTAATTTTCTTTCGTGAAATTCGAAACAAATGTCCCTCGAGGATAAGTTTGTAGTGATTTCTTTGACTGAAAAGGTTAAATCACACCTTCTGCCATATTTAACTGCCAAAGATAGAGCAAGAGAATACAGTTTTTACGTGGACGATAGGCTGCAGATGCAACGCTACGATCGATGATCTTTCGCAGCCAGAAGTCAGTGATGGGCAAGCACCTCAAGTCTTTTTTATCGCAATTTATCTGTAGATGTTTAATTTTTGTCCCTTGATGTTCAATTTGTCTTTGGAGCAGCCCCAAAGTGGTTTTCTTCCTCTAAAACCTAGTAAAATATGCTCAAAATAGCTGAGGAAAATATCTCACAATTTGCATAATTTATCGCATAATTACCCATTCTTATCGTGTAATCTGCCCCGAAAATATCGCGTAATTTCTGTTTTTTTATCGCACCCTGTCAGAAGGCCTGATACATGTACATGTAGCTTTACTCTGTATCACGTCACAATGTTATATTCAGTGATTCAGGGATCTGGGATGAAACTGACTACTTAAGCCCTTTTAGACAACTTAAAATTCCTCATTTAGTTACTTATGGATATAAAGTTTTATAGAGCTTTGAATTTTGGTGTGACAGAGTAAAGTTCAAGGTTAATTCATCCACAGCTAGCTAAAGATGCCATTGGTTGTCATAAAACATACACCAAATGCAAATATGGCAGACCGCTCGGTTGGCACCCAGGACAAGTTGCCTGAAAGCGGGGGTAGTTAGGCGTTGGTGATTTGTATCGAAAGTGCTTCCCCAGAAAAGTCTTGTTTCATCAATGATCTGGTCTGTTTTATTTCGCTATGCCTATGAGTTTGTGTTCCTGAATGCTATGAGTAGCGATAGAAATTGTTCAACATTCAACTCTAAGGGAAAATAGTGGATTCATGCAATTCATTGAGATGACGGAAGTGAGTTCATGATCACTGCTAAAATTTTCAGGTTGGAAGATCTTAGAAAATCATTTAATTAGTGAGCTTGTCTTGTTTCTGGTGGTGTTCCAACATGATTTGCATGGCCAGTAAGGTCTTCTAGCCTGAAATGTAGCAAACAAACTTTTACAGTTCCCTTGGCGATTGTGAACTCCTTTCCTTTGTCTGTTTTCCCCTCAGAGGTGAACTGAAAAAACCTTTCTCTCCTGTGGAAGATTTCACTCCCTTCTGATGCCATTCAGGAACACAAAGCAAGACTTCTCTGGGGAAGCATTGTCAATACAAAACACCGAGGTCCAACTAGCCATGCTTTCATGCAACTTGTCCGGGGCGCTGACTGAGTGGTCTGCCATATTTGCATTCGGTGTATAGCTGCAACCTAGTAAACATAATTTTCAATTTTCTTTTATCAGGCTTGTGCTGCTGCTTCAAGGTATGGCTCAGTATAGCGATCAGCTGCTGACCTCATGTGATGGCAGGCCTGGTAGCGGTAAAATTCTTGGTTCTGCCATGTCTGTTGGATTGGTGGCTAAAAAATTCTGGAACAAATTGGTTCATGTTCAACAGACAATACAGCAGGTTCAGTTTGAGGTAAAGGTGCATGATGTACTCTAGCGTTCCTTAATTATTCAAGTCTCTCAAAAACAGATAATCTACTCTGAGTAAATTTTGTTTTGTGAATAGTTCTCATCCTAAAAATAGTGATCAATTCATCTGGTGTGGACATGTTTAAAACACGAAGTGACAAAATGGTACTATGGTTAGCCTAAATAGCGCTCAAGTTACCAGGAATAGGGCACAGTTTAGCCTACACATCACTGAGTCAACAGTGGTTCCTGCTGATTTCTGCCGGAAGTTGCAGGGCATGCTGGGTTGAAAATTGGGGGGAACTAGCTCCAGTCCCCGTTGTAAAAACACGCGCGGAAAAAATGGCGTTGGTTTGTTTTATTAAAATTTTTAAAGAGTAAAGCAGGTATACTACTTCCCAGCAAGAAGATAAATCGTTTAAATGACCAGCTCTGACAGAAGTTTGTTCGCGACCCGAGATCCTTGTTTCTAAATATTTAAGCCGACAGATTTGTTTGTCCCGAGACCGACTGAGAAACACAGAAGCCTTACCGGTACATTACTAATAAAATTATGAAAGGGCAATGCTAAGAGTGTGGTTTTTGCTTGAGATAGTTAACTGCAATGTCAAACAAGATGCACGTGTTAACATTTCCCCAATATAATTTTCATAACCCGTGCGACAACTCGCAAACAGTTTCATCGCAGTTTTAAATGGCCTTGGAATCTCGCGGCAAGGTTGTGGCAAAATTGCATCTCTGAGCAAAACAAAATGCTTTAAGGAGTATAATATCTCGCCTATCAAACAAACTTGAACAGTATCAAATCAACAGTTCAAAGTCTTAACATAACAAGAGTAACACATGAGTTGTTTACTATGAAGTTGAACTCAAGCAAACCACAACAGCCAGGTACATTTGTCATTGAACATCAAAAAGAAAAATCAGCCATCCTTCGAAGAAAATTCGTTATTCCATATGCAGATGTGCTAGGATTGCAAATAGAAGACAGAAAAATTATTCTGGACACGTACCAAAGACCCCAGACATTTTACAAAAAAAAGATGAGTCTGGCCGACAGACTTCAACAGCATGGTCATGGTCATCTGGGTTGGATGAGAAGATTCGACTTGAAATTAACTTTCACCAGCCAAACAAGAGCGTGAATACTTTAATTCAGTCCGACATATATCTTCAGATGGCAGTCGACGGGGGAATACGAGAAAACTACCATCAGCAGAGGCAAGACATCATGGATCCGGAAGTGTTCTTCCCCGTAGCCAAAAACCCCCAAACAGTTCGCGCAGCACAGCTCACCGTCTTAGAACTACTTAAACAGCCAGAAGGAAGTTATGTGTCTTGGCTTATTAAAATGTTTGGTGGAATTCATCATCTTTTCAAGCAATCTTTAAGCCAGAGTAGTCTTTATGTCCCTGTTCATAGCTGCTTCGAGAAGGAAGAATGACCATGACACGCGGTAAGAGTTTTATCTTGTCCCAGAGCTTTGAACAGCTATCCGCCACTATATCAGCATAAATAACACGTTTCACTTAATAAATCCGATGTCTTAAAACCGGCCTGGAGTATCGCAAAATTCGCAACAGGCGAAATAAAAGAAATGTCGAGCCATTAACACGATAAAAGCCACAACAATCAAACGGCATGTACATTTCGTGTCGCGAAACGCTCTCGAAAGAATGGACCCCCAGCGCTGTTTGCGAGTCGTGCGCTGATTGGTTGAAATTTGAAGACCTGTCAAACAGAGATCAGCAGGTAGCTTTCAATAATAGTAAGAGTGAACCCTTTCAGACACTCTGTATCCCACATTGACTCTTAGCCATAGTGCTGTTTCATTGTGGATGACGCTATTCACCAGGCCCTAGTTGTTCGAAAGGTGGATAACACTATCCAGCGGATAAATCACTATCCAGCGGATAGCGCGGTTTGTTTTGTCAGCACTTATCTGCTGGATAGTGATTTATCCGGCGGATAGCGTTATCCACCTTTCGAACAACCGGGGCCAGATTAATTGCTATCCAGTGGATAAGACTAGTATTGTCAAAACATTTCGTGCTATCCAGTGGATAGATCATAGTCCAATTGATAGTGCTATCCATAGCTTAGAAGTTAAGCAATTAGCTTTAAGAGTTTGATGTTGCGTTGTCATGATATGGTTTCCAAGCTGTTGATTATTTCATTTATTATTGTCACATGTTCATGTTGTTGTAATAACATGTTGATACCATATGGTTGTAAGATTTTGATCAGTCTTGAGAAAAAAAGGGTAAAGCAGGAGGTGTTTTTGTCTTCCTTTAGAGTAAAACCAAGAACAAGACAATGTCCAAAATGGGGGACACCATTACAGAGCTGCGAGATGAGATGAAACTCTTCAAACAAGCTTTGGATAAAAGATCAGGCAAATCATCTGTTGTTAAAGGGAAAGTTCAAAGTCAGAGTGCAAATAGATCCTCCGTCAAGTTTATTCTTTCACCATCAGAGGAATTATCCCTAGAAAGTTCAACTCCTACACAAGATCTTACTCTTGCTGTTGAAGATGTTGCTAATGCCAAGACTTTTCAGGAATCATCAACACAGACATATGACACAGCATTCATACCTTGTGAAGCTTGTGCAAGAACCCAACAAAACCTTATTGAAGTTGGCAGTATGGTTATTAAAGTATGTGAATCTCAAGGTCTTCCTTCTTCATTAGCAAAGCAGAAGAAACTCTTGCGGCAGTCACTTATGGCTGCTGCTGATGTGTCAAGGTGGACATCTGAACAAAACCAGGATCTTGGAAGAATTAATGATCATTTAGACAACTTGTATGCTCAGATTAATCCACTAGAAGAGAAACTTAGCAGATCAAAACAGGCCTGCACTAATCTTGAGAAGCAGATCAAAGACTTAGAAAAGCAACTGTCAGATGAACACAGTCAAGTCCAGCAAAAGGAAGAAGAATTTAAAGAACAGCTCAACAAAATTGTTTCAGAGAAAGATCAACTGTTATCTGATGCAGAAAAAGTGAACAATGACCTTGTGAAAGGAAAAGATGTTCTTCAGGATATGGTAGTTAAATTGGAAGAAAAGAAAAAGAAGTATAAAGAGACTGTTAAAACACTTGGTAAAGTCATCAATTCACTAATAGACCTTTTGCATAGATGGCACATATAGAATTATAATTATTATTTGAATAACAGTACTTATACATCCTAGGCCTCGCATTCATGTTATAAAATCCTTTGTTAAGAGACATAAGTGTGAGACTATGGATGTACAAACTATAATTATTGTTGTTCAAATTCAGGCATCATTTTTGCCAAGGGTCTATTGATCACTGAAGGTTAAGCAGTTTAAATTCACAATTGCTGATATTTGATATAGAGGAATCAAAGTCCATTTTATGATTAAGCTTGGGTCTAAACTCAACTAATGAAAGTTTTACCATGCCTAATTCATAACGTTTGAACAAGGAAGTTAGAAACTCAAAGAAAGGATGCAATCTTTGGCTGTTGTTAATAATCTTGGTAAAAGTCTCAGGAAATAAAGCAATGTACTGCTTGTGATTGATTGATGGATTTTGCCAAATCTTCCAGGGTTTTTATTTATTATAACATTGCAATTATGCAAGATTATGATTGATTTGTGATTAACACCAGCATAAAGCATGTTAGTTGACTTTTAAACTTCCAAGTTCGTGAGTTAATTAAAGACAGACAAGTAAGAAGCACTTTACAGGCAGCCTACTTTCTCAGATGCACACAAACAATGTGTGCTATTATAATTTAATTTATGGTTTTGTAAATGTGATATTTGCTGTAGTCATTTTTTTAAAATTAGATTGTTTTCTTTGATTTAGGGGAAGAAAATTCCAATCTGTTAACGGAATTAGACAAGGAGTGCAAGGAAGTGGCAAGGCTAACACTTGTAGAATCTGAAGTCCAACAGTTGAAAGTGGAGCTGGATGATGTGCAAGCTAAACTTAAGAACTCTTCCATTGAACTGGGCAAAACACAAGCCAGGAATAAGACAATGGAAAAACATGAACAAGTAACACGATTTTTTTACAATTTTCTGATAGCATACTTTAGTACCGGCATAATGCTTAGAAGGTTAACAGTGCCTTTATGTTATGCAAGGAACTGCACTGGATAATGGCTTGTAGCCCAGGAAGTTGACATTGGGAAGTACTGGGCGTGTTAGGCAGAGAAATGTGCCCTTAACCTCTGACTAGAAACTTGCACCGCGCATTTGCAAGATCATTGGTTTGGTGTTTTTACAACGCTATTTCTAGAGGGCCTCTTTCCGCAGACAGAATTAAACGCCCTATAGGCAGTTAAATTTGTTATCCTTTAGAGATTTAGTTGAACCTTCTAGAACAGCCACATTGCTCAAGACAGAATTTAGTGGCTGTTTTATAGAGGTTTCAGTAAGAGTGAAGTGTCTGCATCAGCACGTGAGTGGGACAAAAAAAATTGACAATTACAGAGGGTTTAGTAGAATCTTCCTCGTTACTTTTTTAATATTATAGTACTCTTTGCATGTAAATCGGTCGGCTTCTCTAACATAATGTACAGGGTACAGTTAACCATTATGGACTTTATGAGCAAATTTGTATCCGCTGTAACATTCCGTCTTGAAGCCCTTACCCTATTTCAGACCATACTTTGTGGTTTCCCAGACCCTATTTCAGAACCGATCCATAAGAGGCCATTTTCGTATTCTCGGTACTAGCTTGCAATAGAGGCTGATGCGGGGAATATCATTTAAAAGAGATGAATGTCGTTTACATTTGAAAACATTCTCCGCATTAGCCTCAGTTACAAGCTAGTTCCAGTCCAATAATGGTTTATTCGATACCCTATTTCAGATCTGACCGTTAAATCAATGTCCTATTATTTCAGGCCTGACTTATTGAATCAGTTCAGACCAATGTTAAAAACAATCAATACACGATGTTGATGGTCTTGTATTAGTTATAGTGAAAAAACCACACGCAATGCAAGACCACAGTGCACAAACCGTACCCTATTCGTCAGATCAAAACAGCTCCAGATCATGCTATTTGGCGCTGCGCATACCCATATAGCACATATCAGGGAGGACTTCCCGGCCCTTAATCAAGGTTTTTTTCTATTTCAGGCTTTGCAAAGTAAACATGACGCACTTCTTAAGAGAGTTGACGAGTTGGACAATGAATGTGAAGAGTTAAGGGACAGGGTTCTAGAAGCAGAAGGAGAGAAAGACGAGCTTCAAGGTGTGGTGGAAAATCTCCAAACTGAAAAGGACAAGCTTTCTGAGGAACTTGACTCCAAACAGGTAAATTATGTGACTTGATTTTGCCCTGCTGTGTATGTTTTACTTCTGTGAGATGCAGTGTTTACATGTAATACTACATGATTACAAAAACAAACTTTGGCTATTCTCGTATTTAATTGGGCATAACAGTAATTTTGAAACGGTCAGTTTCCCGGCGAAAAAATTAATCCAGACTGTAGGGAAAACACTTTCTTTTCTTATTCCTTTGTTTCAGTTCCTTGTTTTAAACTTTTTTCTCGTTCTCTGCAAACTGAAAGCTTAGAAAAGGCGCCAACCCATATTTTTTTCACAGAATCTTCTTGAAGTACTTAGAGGCGAGAAGGAAAAGCTACTGCGAGAAGTGGAGGAATTTGAAGCAAAGACAGGAGAACTTGAGCAACAGCTGAAGGAAAGCGAGGAGAAGCTGCAACTTGTGGTGGAGTTTCCATCCATTGACGCGGCCAAACAGGACAAGACTTCCCAATCCGACAATGAAGTGATGTTTAATGGCGACGTCCCGTCAGAAGCAGATGTCGCCCAAGATATGGAACGCCAAGTTATGGCGAACAATATCAGAATTATGACGCTCGAGGAACAGAATGAAAAGTTGAGGACCTCTATCGCTTTTTTGATGAATGCCCGTGATAGCATCTCTAAGAAAAAAGTAAGTGAATGAATTTTCCTCACGACGCAGGTGTGTACATACAATTCCCTTCACGCAACATCAGTTCTACTTGAAGCGGACTATAAACTGACTATTTTCTGACTGAAACTAGGGAAAAAACCCAAAACAAACTGATGATTCCTTGTCTCAATTACCAAAAGTATTCTTGGCAATAGACTAAAACACGTTATTGCTTTCCCCACTTTATTGATTTTCTAGATACAGGAACCTGTTGCCTTGTGGAATTCTTCAAGGGAAGAACGGCTCATCAACGAACAGGAAGACGTACCCCGAAGGTAGCAAATCTCATTTTTTCCTCTTGCAGTATTAGAGAGCAAGACACTTTTTTTCAGCTCTTGTCTCAGAACTCGCAATTGCTCTTCTCTAAGCCTTGATCGAATGGCTGTGAATGTAAAACAACAGGAGGAATCTTTGTTACGAGTTGTTCAGCATTGTTTAGAAGTTCATTCTGGTTGATGGTAAGGTAACTATTCTTTTGTACACCTTCGCTGAGGTACTTAAACTTCACACTGCCTAGTTTCTGCAAGTAGCCCTTTGAGCAAGTAGCATTTCAAATATGTTTTCAAAGCAAAAATTATCAATTTGCGTATGGGCGGTGCCTTGAAGTAAACTGAAATAAGTTCTCTTTTATTGTGATGTTTCGAGGCATTGAATGTAGATGTTTAACTTGCAGATCTCCCGCACTTGCTTTCTACGAAGAAAGCCCCAACGTGACACAGAAAAGGCCTGCGTCTGCAATAAGGGAAGGACAGCGGTCCTACTCCGACAATTACATGTCGAATCAATTACAACCCCGCCCACCAGAGAAACCTAGAGCCCAGTCCGCCAAGACCAGAACAAAGTCAACAACCTCTAGATTGACAGAGAAACGACAGAGTGCCTCGCTTAGTGCAAAACTTGCCGCCAGTGGAAAATACGTCACAAATATCTTGGGGAGACTGGCGGAAGGAGAGTCGCAGAAACACGAATGGGAGCATTCCCCCGCCCCCACCTGGGATGTGACTGCCCGTGAGGGGAGGGGTGGGCGTGACTTGGGGGGCGTAAGTCCTACCTCAACACGGTACACCCCTGTGAACGTGTTTGTTTGTACAAGTTGTGATAAGATGTACAACACGCAAAAAGACTTGGACATCCATAAATCATTTTGTTATGGCTCGGTCAGTGAAAATTACACTTGACCAAATAGAACATTTATAAGTTTGCGAAGAGCATCGATAATTCACACAAATGTAGAACAGTATGGTGCATTAAAAGCTTTTGATACCTCTTCAATTGTTTATTTTTTTCCCCAACTATTTATTTATTGGAAGACACACGCAATTTACATTACTAACGTAACTTTCATCACTAACACTGCTTACAATATAACATTCCTTACAATACTTACCCTATTTACAATATTATAGTTACTTACAATACTAACATTACTTACAATATTAACATTTCTTATAATGTTTACCCTATATTACCGATTAGTAAATTCTCAGCTCCGACTATTGCATTTCTAGCTTTTTGATTGGCTAAAAAACTCCGACTATGAGCCAGTAGTCAGAGTTTTACATCATATGGAAAATAGTGCGCCAGGTTTAAAAATTATCCGCACGAAGTTTTCAACTTCAGCCCTCTATAGTGGCCGAAATAAAAATCGGCGGCAAAACCCGGTATGAGAATTTACTAAAACAATTATTCCATTCGCCCTTGTTGGATATGAAGTGATTATAACCAACTCGCGCTACGCGCTCGTTGGTTATTTTATCACTTCATATCCAACTCGGGCTCATGGAATAATTGTTATATTATAGTTACTACTAACGTTCCTTACAATATTAACATTACTTTTTTTGCGATACAAATTGGGTTTCTGCAGAGTATTTAGCACGTAACATTTTATTTCGTAATCTACGAGCGCATCGCACGGACACGGCAGTGTAGGTGGGCTGTTGAGGAGAAAAGTTGTCCCTGGTAGAAGGGTCAGCTTACCTATCAAACCAACCATCTTAAGACAGGCCTGCGCTCGGTGGACTAATGGATAATTCGCTAAACTCCGGATCAACTGGTCTTGGTTTGAGCCCTGCCTAGTGTCACTGTGCTGTATTCTATGCCTCTTTCCACTCGGGTATATAACAGGTTGCAGTCCAACCCATCTAGTTACGGACACCTCCATAATACAGACACACCTCAGTTTTATATATCGGACAGCTCTCTTCGTCTCGGAGAAAACAGAATTGGTATATCAGTTCTCTACCTTCATTGTACAGACACCTCGATAGAATGGCGCTAAGCTCTGCACCTTTGGTGTCCGTTTTAAAGAGATTCGACTTACCTACAAATTTACTTTTTAAAGATCAAACCGATCTGCCAATGCTGTTAGAAGGCAATCAAGTGATCTTAGACGTGAGATTAACGCAACTCTTTAATCAGGTTTGCCACAAGACCGTAAATCTCCCGGCGAGCTAAGTAAAGCATGATTCCTGGATATTGGCGATTGCCAAGCAATTCAAGAAAGAGATGCCCACTGAAGGGGATGTAAAGCCATTTTCACGTATTGAGAGAATGCCAAAGGTAGTTTGTCTGTTTCAAGCAATGTGAGATCAACTTTGATTGCAAAAAAAAGAAAAAAAATTCATCCAAGTTTGAATATGCAGACGACTGCGAACGTGCGAAATTCTTTTTTTAACGTAACATATTTTATATTTCACAATTCTTTTAATGAAACATCTATTGTTCATTTTCAGTGCTTACACATTTCATTTTAACTTTCAACTTGACTTGACAATGACGTTCCGTCATGTTGGAAACGTCATCGATTTCTCAATGTTGCAAGAGTTGTCTAATGATCTTAGGCAATATTTCATCGCAGATATCAGTCTCGAGACATTCAACTTAATTTCATGTTAAAGTACGAGGAAAACAGCATCACTTCTTATTGCAATACACTTTTCATCTCAGTTCGTCACTTCTTTGGCAACCTACATTCCCTGTAGCTCTGCATGAAAGACGACAATTATTCTTGGGGTCGAGTACCTCTCCCCGGGTACGTGGAAATTTTTGTTGGCGAACAAGGAATTTGTCTCGATCTGGCTTGGTTAAGTCTGCATACGAGCCTAGTGGCTCATCAGGCCGGAGCTTATCCCAGTTCCAGTAGCATAAAGCAACTAGGAGTATTTCTACTCCCCCTTGGATGGGATGCTAGTCCATCGCAGGGTTACCCCCTCCCCCCCCCCCCAGCATTAAATCCGCCGGTACCCATTTATACACCTGAGTGGAGAGAGGCACTGTGAGAGTAAAGTGTCTTGCCCTAGAACACAACACAATGTCCCCGGCCAGGATGTGAACCCCCGCAGCTCGCTCCGGAGTCGAGCGCACTAACCATGAGGCCACCGCTCCTCCCACTCACACTGGCTTGGGGGCTGAGTAATTCCTCCCCAAGAAATTCTGCGAGGATTTTTTGTTTTCATTTTTTCTTGCCTTGACTTTCCTTCTCAGAATTCTTTACTCGTTTTCCATTTTTCTGTTTTCGGCATTTGTCTAACTTACTATCTTGCAAAAAGGGGAAAAAAGTATTTGGCGGCATTATTGCTTGCTTGTGTATGCCTGTTTCTGGGTTTTCCTTATAGACCCCTTACAGCTCGTTACCATTGCTTATCGCAACAGATCCGAGGAATGTGAATCTCGACACAGTCTCCAACAATTTGCACAGAATTCGATCACACATCATATTGATTCTTTAAAACTTAGAATTTCAACAAACATCACTTGATTATAAAATCAGATAATACTTCAGTGATCAACTGTTTCATCAAGTCGCATCATGCCAGAAACTACATATTCCCGCTAGGCCATGACCAGTACACTATTTTTTTGGAATTTGAGATCATTATGTTTGTTTGAACTCGACTAGGGTATTCACATCTTATCTAGAACAGTATCATTTATCCTCCAGCCTCTACGTCTGGAAAACTTTTGCAATTTTTTCACGTAAAAAGGCACGAGAAAGAGCCATAACAATGATTTAGTGGAAGGAAATAGAACTATAGTAATCAAAAAGACGACCCGCACTGGTCATTGATGAGCCATTTATAGCAAGAGAATTCTTGTCCCAAGATCCGTCAGCAGTAGTGTAGGAAATGGGGGAACTAGGACATTTCTGGATTTTACGCATCTCAGCGTAGTTAGTGTAAAAATCTGAGTCTAAAATATATGATATAATACACTAAAACAGCGTAGTTATGCGTAGGTAGTGTAAGTAGCGTAGATATCGTAAAAATTAGACATACTATTTTACGCACAAAAATGCCTGAAATGCGTAGGATAGTGTAGGATATAGTAAAATTTAGATTGTTCTCAATTAGCATTTCAGGACATTTTAGCGTCATACATCTTTAAATATTTATCAACAATTGGACTATTATCAATCACAAAATTGTCAACACTTGTCATTTGATTAATTAAACTTTCTCGGTTAAGATCACCTGAGCGCATCGCTTCTCGAATCATTATTAACAAATGCTGGTAACTTTGATAGGCATAGGTACAATTTTGAATTTTTAAGTCTAAACCTTTGTGTTCCATGTATCCTTTAACTAATAATGCCACTGTACTAATCGCTATTAGACTTATACCACCAGTAGCAATAGCGCTAGCAATCCCACCTGAAGCGGTCAGAATAGAGAGTGAATTACCAATGAATTTGAGCAATTTGAATCGTTTGTAAGCCCTTTTGAAGGCCCAACATTTCCTATGATAGCTTAGATAATAAGACTTAAGTTCGTCTACTTCATCAGTCGATAATTTGTCTGAAATATGATTCCAATCGAAAATATTCTTTTTAGCCACCATTATATTATTTTATTATATTTATAAATTAAAAACAATTTGATCACTATCATAGCCCATTTGGATTAATTCATCATATATTTTTTCAGTTTGATCACCTTGTAGGTTTACAGTTTGGTCTCTAATAAAACCGTTACATGCTAACTTTTTCTTCCAATCTTTTAAATTAAAACCTTCAAACTTTTCAAAAGATGTGATTGATTTTTTTCCCCTCTTTTCGAGAGAAATTTTAATAAACTTTCTACTTTCATCTATCAAAGAAGATAAACTTTTGATATCCATCTATTCTTTGGATAAGATAAATTTTTCTAAAATGCGTGACAAAAAATGACAAAACCCTGGTCGGGGGTGCTCGGTGGCTGTTACTTGCCTAGTCTCGGCTAGGACTTTCGCGCCGCTGACAAGGCGGCTGTCGCTCGCGTGTTTGAGATCCCGAAAGACCTCTGAGCACCCCCAGTTATCTACTGGGCCGGGACGGGTTCACCCGAGGGTTATCACCGTAGACGGTCTCACCCTACTATCCCTAACAAGCGCCTGCACGTGCCGTATCAGGATTCAGGGGCGGCCATTCCCCACCTCCAAAAGCACCACCATTTGCTCGCTGTTTCTCTACTCAATTCAATTGGAATATTTATATTGCACCAACCCGGTTTTCTCGAGCATGTGGTGCACTTTTTTCCATCCACCCACGCTTCACATATAAGACACGGTTCATCCACCCATGCGCATCAGGCAAGCCATTAATTTAGCGTGGGTGGATGAAGCGTTTCAAATATCTGACGTGTCTGAAACTCATTTGCATCAGACACGCTTCATATATTTTCATACTAGACATCAATTTGAATCAATAAGTTTACCATCGCGTGTGTTACAGAAGAATTCGATGTTTTGCTTCGAAAATTGATCCTGTCGCCCGCTCGTATCGTAATCGGATCGCTGAAAATAGTCATCTTTGACCATTCATCCACAGATTTGACAATTTTTAAATCTTTATCCGTGCCATTAAGAACTAAGCCAACGATCACTTCGGATGCTTGATGATTGCCAGCACAAACACAAATGCTACCACGAACTATTTTACCGTCTACAGGACTAGGCCAACCATATTGCTTATTTCGCTCACATCCATTACCGAAACTCCATTGGAGAGAACCTTTAATCAGTGGTCCATTCTCTTCTGCATAGACGGTGATGAATGGGTATGTTTTTTGCGTATTAGCTGCTAAATTATTATCTTGCGTCTTAGTCTCTAAATCATTGTAATCGACTTTGCTTTTTAATGCATCATTGAATTCGATTGCTAAAGTTCCTAAATCAGTAATTAAAGCGTAATCCTTTAAAGCTGATGAGTTAGTCTTTTTAGCTAGTTCATTGTTAACGTATGTAGTTGCTGCTTTTGTCTTTAATAAATCAGATACGAAACGTTTAGTGGTTGCGTCGTGATCATCCATTGGAGCGGAAATGTTAGTTAATCTCTTGTTTTGTAAATGGAAATGGTTGTCTGGAGTTAATTTTATGCCTATTCCTTTTTTAACCTTTTCTACTTTTCCTGTCGTTGATGGTTTGTCATGTTGTCCATTAGTAAACCCCATATATATATATATTTATTTATATAATAGTTCCTTGACTGTTTTCAAATTCTTTCACATTTTCAAATGCTGTACTATTATTATCCCAAACATTCTTTGTTACCAATCCTCTCACCTTAGTGAAAGGATTATCATCTACATTTATTCTTCTTATAGTTGGCAGTCCACTACTATCAGTAAAAAAATTATTAATAATAATTGGAGCACTAATTCCACTAAAAATTAGTTTCATATGAGTGTCTTTTACCCAAATCCAAAATAGGACTTGCTTTCCTAAAGCGTTATTTGGAATATTAAATGTTCTTAAAGATGGTTCATCTATTGTAGGATTACGTGAAATTACGACTTTGCTTTTATCAACATGAATATGTTCAAAGCCAAGTAAGTTCTTATATCTAATACTTATAGTCATTACACTATTTGTAGTTGTGCTATGTTGAAATACATAATAAAAAGTTAAATCACCTTTGTTATCACCAGTAGTTACAAATGCATATGTATTTGGTGTTTTACCTTCATTACTATCAGAAAAATACAAATCTTTTATTAAAGAAATCTTTGAATCATTACTTAATATATATTTTACTATTAATTCTACTAAATTTTTATTTTCATTAATAGTAGGATTTTCTTTTGCTATTTCACTATTTACTTTTACAATTTCACCATCAACATATTTTACAACATTATCTTCTGTTTCATTTAGTTGTTTCACATTAACAGCATCACCGTTTTCATTCCCATCAGATAATCCTTTTATCTGACGATTACCCATATCTATAGATGCTTCATAATAGACGATTTTGTTTCTGATGGTATAGAATCTATCCCAAATTCTCGAGTCAACGTCATTCTGATGACCACTGACACCATAAAGGACTACAAAGATGTCGGTTTCTGCATCATAAGTGTTACCACTCTTGTACTTTAAAGTTAAATCAATATCTAAATCAATAATCCCAATGTTTCCATATTTGTGAAAATTCACTATTGTTCTACTGTGATCGGAAAAAGTATTTGTATTATTACGTGAAACATTCAAAGTTTCAGATACAGCGTTAACAACCACTTCGTCATGATCTACTTTATCATTGTAATACATTTCAAAAGCTAATGTATACTCACCTAAATCTAACGATTTTAAATCAATAGTTAATCGGGTGCTATAATAACCGATAGCAGAGTCATACTTAATTTTAAATTGATAAGTAGCTTTGTTGATATCATAGTAATCTTTGTCGACTTTTCTTACTTTGGTAATATCATCATCATCTTCCTTAAATAAATCATCATCCATGACAAAAGAGAATTCATTATCTTGTCGGTTTGCTTTAATATTCAGTTCTTCAAATTCACTAACTTTGTATTCAATAAAAGATCTAAGTACTGAGTTATTATCAGTAACTCTCCTATTAACATAGTTAACATTAGTTGCATGTGTGTTATCTGATGAATTTGGATCTTTCAAGCGGATAATGCTATGATTAGCCATATCAAGATTTCCTTCCATGTCTCTATCTCCTAAAAGTGGTAGATAAGTAGATTTTGCATCACCAACTGTTAGGGCTGCGTCGTCTACAGAACTACTACTAATTCCAGTGATAGCATGATCACCCATTTGGAGACTTCCTGTCATTGATCTGGAACCATTTAAAGGTAAATTCAAATTATCTCCATTGTCAACATAAGTTTTATTAACAGCATCATCACCACTAACTGGATTTGGTAAACCATAAAGATAACTATTATTCATATTAATTGGACTATTACCATCAGCAACCATGGTTAATCTACCACAATTTGTAATGAGATTATTATTCATGTTTAGATCACCTGTCATGGGCCTTGAACCATCCAATTTTAATACATCTGTAGGTAGCTTACTTATTTCTGCTAAGACAAATGCCTTGGAGACCAAATCATTTGTATCAAAAGTATTGACACCATATGGTTCAGTATTTCTTATCCGTTTACCTTTTAAGTCATAGTCATCACCTTTTAGTTTTAAAAAGTTTTCATTGACATAAAGTTTATTAACAGCCATTTTAGAATCTTTTAAAGCATTAGGGTAATCACTGATTGGGACATCATCTTGAGTCTCTAAATCTGTTATTTTTTTACTACCAATATTGAGATCTCCTGTCATAGCGCGTGAACCATCTACTTTGAGATAAAGACTTAAATCAGGCTGTGGTATGGAAGCAATTTGACTTTCTAAATAAGTCTTTGTCACAGGTTGCTGAGCCCCAGTTGGAATAGGTAAGCTAAAAATCCTATTTCCATTCATAGAAAGATTACCCGTCATGTTTTGGCTTCCGTTTAGGAGTAATACTTCTAACCTATCTGCTTTTCTAGAAGATAAATCATTAATAGCAATATCCTGTTTAGCGTCTTCATCGTCAACATATTCTTTGGTTGTTGCATCTTTAGGGTCAGTAGGATTACCAATATTGATTATCTTTTCATTATTCATATTGATCGGTTCAAAATTTAATATTGTTCCTGAAAAATCAGTACTTTTAACATTAAATAATCTATGATCAAAACTAGTCCTTTGTATTCCTTTGACACATCTACTAAAAAATAGAAATTTAAAATTAGAGTTACTGGAACCATAATATCGAAATTGTAAACGGATGTTCACATCTCTTTTCGAACTATTAAATATTATGTAAGCTTTTGCGTAATTGCTAAACCAATCATGACTAAAATCAATTATGTTTGCATTACCAGTGACATTTGTAAATAATAGCCTATCTGAATCACCATCTGTAACTATATTTGTTCCATCATATCCAAATATTTCAAAAACGATAGAATAATTAGGATCTATTTCTAAATTGTTCACTAGTCGAACAGTAGAATAAGCATAACCAGATTGCGCCCCTTCTCGAGGCGCTTCTAATAGTTCAAAATGATCAGTGTGCCCAGGAATAGGTATAGATCCTTTAGTACATTCTGCTTTATCACCAAAATCTTTATAAAAAGTAAAACTAGGTTGCAAATGATAATTTGTCCTATGATCTGTTGTCATCTCCTTTAATTGTTTTAGAGGTACAGCATCATTATCATTAGTAGCATCTTCTAAATCACTAATTTTATGATTATTCATATTTAAATGACCAGTCATTGAAGTTGTTCCATCTCTTTCCAGATAAGGTGACAAATCAATAGCTGATAGGTTATTATCAACATACTCCTTTGTAGCTGCATCATTTTTATCGATAGGAGCAGCTACTTCAGTTAATCGCTTACTATCAATATCAAAATTACCATCATCAGTTAGACTAAATCCAATTCCAGGTAAACCAGGATCACCTTTTTCACCTTTACCAGTTGCTGATGGTGATTCAAGTTGTCCATTAGTAACACCCATATATAATATACTAAATTAAATTTCTTCTTCTTCTACTTCCAGACCCTTAAGACGTAACATTTTCCGATGAATATTAAAATCTTCAGAATCTTCAGATTCAGATGTGTCTCTCAAATAATCGATATGTAAGCTATAAAGACTTTTAGTTAACGACAATATTCTATCGTCAATAACTTCGTTGTACTTTTCCTCAATTGATTTTAGTTTTAGTAGCATAGCACTAATATTTTCATAATAAAAATCCATTTCTGACAAATCAACTATTATTGAATTTGTTAGTCTCTTACATTCTTCTTTATCATTTACTTTTTCATTAACATTACCATTACCATTGCCATTGTCATTACCATTTCCATTATCCATCCTATATATTTTCATTGAAATTTTTTCTGATTGTCTTTTTTGTCTTATCAATGTACGCAAAACTATAAGGCTCACTAGTCGCACTCTCGAATCGATTCTTAGGTACATTGACTTCTTTACACATTCTTGCTGTCTCTGCATTACTTGGAGAGTCAAAAATACAAAAATGAGAGCAATTCAACCTGATGTCTTTGGGAGTGAGATAATAAGATTGACTTAAATAGATTACACTACAATTTTTATGACGACCACCAACAAAATATTCAATGAGTGGTTTTTGGTTTCTTTCACAAGCGTAGTCATCAAAGATAACTATTTTTTGATTATCATTATCTAGGCTTTCTAGAGGAATGACATCACTATTGCTCTCTTCTATAACATCATAACCAGCCTCTTCTGAAATGGGTCGAAATGTTTCTAATAGTTGTCTGTACTTCGGTTGCTCGAGATTTTTAGAAAACAAGTAAATCTTATCATAGTAGAGTAGATTATAAAGCATATGCATAAGAACGTTAGTTTTACCACAACCGCTTGGTCCACAAATTAACATTCGAAAAGTGTCTGAAGGCATATAAGGTAGCAGTCGTTTGAAATTGCGGTCATTATTAGAAGCTGAATCATAATTAGGAATTTTCATCTATATAATTAATATTTTTTTAATAAATGTTGCATATTATTTCACATAATATAAAAAATATAAATATTATATGAGTCTCTCAAATTGGAAACGATTAGCTCAGAAGCGGACAGAGACTGGAAAGATGAAGAATCAGCTATATGATGAGATCACTGAAGAGAAGATAAAGAGTAAGACCTCTGACGCAAGGATAACAAAATCTTTTAGACTTGATGAAATCATAGAGGGTTTAAGGGCACAAAAGCCTAAGAATAGACCGCAAATGAGAATACGTCCTGCCCCCGCAGGTAAACCAGATGAAATTGATTATGCACCAGAAGTAGATCCATATGAAGATATGGATGTGGAAGGATTATTAGATCTCCAAGATTACGTAGCGCCCCAGGCAGAAAAACAAATAATACCTAAAGGCGCGCCACCAAAATATGAAATGGATCCTAGTTTTTGGAGAGGAGATGAATCTTTACCACCAGAATATTCTTTTGTGGAAGAAGGACCTTTAGCAATTGAATCACCACCTGATGATGATGAAGATTTAGATAGAGGAGATATTAATAGAATTTTAGATAGTGCAAATCTTCCTAACTATGATGATGTTGAAATGAGATTATCCCAACCAGAAATGACACCAGTTAAACGTAGTAAATATCTCGAGAGTAACATAAAAAGAGCAAATTCTGAAATAAGCAGTATTACAAGTAAATTTAAGACAAATACAACTAATAGACTAAAACAAGCCATAAAAAAAGGATTGCCAAAAGATGTAATAGAAAAGCTAGAGCGAGAAAAGGATATGGCTCATAAATTTGCTGATAGTAGACTAAAACCTATTCAAGAATATAGAGACTATCTAAAAGTACAGAAAAAGAAAAGTACAAAGGGAAGTGGCGTCAAGAGGGGAAGTGGTGTCTATTTCTATAATGATGCTCAAGAATTACTAAAGAAATTAACACTAATTATTGGCGAAATGGAAGCAGGCAATACAAGTGTCAAGATGAGAAATATGGGTCAAACTATCTTAGACGCTCTATTAAGAACAAAATCAATCAATAAGTCACAATATCAAAAGTTAGTCAAAAAATATTTTGCTATTTAGCATTATCAAAAAATATTTCGGGGTTTAGTAAATATTATTTACATTAGTATATGGAGAGAGAAATCTCATTAAGCAGTTTTGCAGTTAAAGATGAACCTGGTAATCGACCTGGTGATTTTACTACAAGGTTTTCTAGAACGCTGGAATATGAACACAGTGATGGGATTTGGTATATTGGTTTTAATAAAATTATTTCAATGGCTTTTACATGGACAAATATAAATTCTGGTTATAGCAATCAAAAGATAGCTTACAGTAAAGACGGAGGGAAAACATTTACAGATATTGATTTTCCAAAAGGAGTTTGGGATTACAGTGATATTGATAATTACATTAAGGAAAAGACTAAAACAGTCCGCGGTGATGGTGATGAAGAATTTCCAATTACGGTGACTTTTGATGAACCAACTTTTAGAGTCTTGGTGACTTTAGACGCTAACTATCAGCTTGACCTGCGTAAATCTAATTTTGGTAAACTAATAGGATTCGATAAGGTGATCTTAAGAGATGAGAGAAACGTTAGTACTAAGATACCTAACCTATCAGAAGATACAGATGTCTTAAATATTCATTGTGATTTAGTCTCTGATTCATTAGTAGATGGGAGAGAATCAGATATTGTTTTTAGTTTTGGTACAGGAACGCTGAGACCTTCTTACAATTTTACACTTGAACCGCGTCGTGTTATATTTAATCCTATCAATAAAACAAGAGTTTCAAGCGTTCGAATCTATTTAACTGATGGTTTAAGAAGACCAGTCTATTTAAATCATGCTGACACAGCATTTTCATTAATCTTAAAAAAAGTTCCATTCTAAGGTTATATGAAGTCAAGAGAGTTCAAAAAGATTTATCACCCAAGAACGGGACGATATGTCTACAAACACCGCGGCAATGGAATTATAGTAGATAATCTTATGAAACCACTAAAAAAGGTAGCTAGTGCTTTAACTGGACAGGTTTTAAAACCATTTGCTAAAAAAGCAATACAAGCTGGTGTCGCTCATGCGGGAGAACGAGTTGGTAAAAAGGCTGCTGATAAAGTTATAGAGCGATCAGGTGAGCTTATCCGAAAAAGGCTATCCTCAGGATCTAAAAAAGCAACAAAGTCAACAAAGTCAACAAAGTCAACAAAGTCAACAAAGTCAACAAAGTCAACAAATTCAAAGCCTGGTAGAGCAAAGCCAAAAACGCAGGAGGAAGTTTATACACTGATTAATAATCTTATAGCGCGATCTTAAAGAAAAAAAAATCTGATAAAAAATATATAATGGCATTTAGATCACCAGAGAATGTTCAGAGAAACGAACTAGTTCAATTTCGTCTTCAAGACGCTATAAGAGCTCCTGCCAATACTCAAGAGCAAAATAAGAAAGGATACAAATTTCATGTTACTGATCGTGGTATTATGCTTGATTGGTTTAACGCCTTTTTTGAAGTGCGATTCAAATTAGACCTTCGAGCAAATGGTGGAGACAATGCAGACGCCAGAACAACAATTATTAATGGATCGCATTCATTAATTAAGCATATGGTAATAAAGAGTGCAGGAAAAATCGTCTATGACACTGATAATCTTCATCTTGTAACTTTTGCAAAAAATCTTTTAGAATATTCAGATGATTTTGGGCGTAGTACAGCCAAAAATAGCTTATGGTATTTAGATACAGATGCCACTTCAGATGATACAAACACTGGTTTGGAAAGTAGGCGTTTATTAACAGCTAACAGAGCTCATGTTAATACAAGTATACCATTAAATAGGTATTCTTTTTTCGAAGAATTAGAAGGACGATTGTTACCTCCAATGGATCTCCAATTTGAAATAGAACTGACACCAGACGCTGAAGTCTTATATGGGGCAGTTGATACATTGAGATTAGTAATTGATCGTTTTTATCTATGGGTACCACGACTAGAACCAAAAGATGCTCTTATGACTAAATTCATCAGTGAATACCAAAAACCCAGTAAATGGAAATACCTCAAAGAAATGTACCAAACTTCAGATACAACCAGAAACAGTGGTGATTTCAGAATCTCAGCTAGTATTGATAAAGTACAACATGTTTTCCTCTACTTCCAGAGACTTAAGACAAATGATATGTCAGCAAATCCTTATATTTTTGATACTTTTAAACTTAATGCTGCTAACAATAATAGTCATCTTAGCACATGTCGTCTTGAATATGGTAATGGTGTCTTCTATCCAGAACTTGAATATGATACAGAAAGTAAAACAAGAATCTATTATGATTTAATGAATTATTCATGGAAAAAGAATGATTATAATACAGGTACTCAGCTCAATATCAGTAATTTTTCGAGTCTTTACCCAATGTTATATTTTGATTTAACTTATCAAACAGAACAGGTAAGCAGAGATCCAAAGCAACTTAACATAAGATTTCGCCTCTCACAAGCCGCAGCTGCTGATTTCCGAGTGCATGCAATTGTTCTCTATGAAGAAGATGTTGTTGTTGATAAGGTGGGAGATCAATTAGTTATTGTATAGTCTAAAAAAAAATTAAAAAAATAAAAAAATATTTAGAAAAAAAATATTTTAATATAATATATGAGAGTTAAAGAGAGTCAGAATGAAAGAGCAGAAAAAGAACAAATAGTCGATTTTCTTCATATTGACCCTTCAAAGATAACTTTTACAAAACCAAAACCAAATAAGCATAATGGAGCACAGATAGGAATATTATACAATCGAAAGCCATTGTTTGTTAAATATGAAGGATTTACACAATTCGGTTCAAGAGAAAAATATGATGAAGATGGTAAGTACCAAGGTACTAGTATGCAAATTAATTGTGAGGGTGAATATCTAAAAAAAGCTAAAGAATTAGACCAATTCTTCATTGATTATATTCATTCTTTTAATGATGAAGAAATACCAAGAGAGGTTGTAGAGGGATATGATGAATATGGACAAGGAGGTTCTTGGAAAAGAATTTGTAGAAAACCATATATAATTGTTAATGAAAAAAGAATGTATACAGATTACCCATCAAAGATGGAGTTTAATTTTTTTTATCGCAATGACAAACTATTTACAACATTTTTTACATGGGATAAAGAAAAGATTGAAACAGAAGAAATAGGTCCGCGAAATACAGTTAAATTTATTGCTGCCTGGTTTTCTATAACAACTGGAAATTTTGGAGCTACTTTAAAACCAAAAATAATGCAAGTAACATTTCTAGAGGAAGAAAATATTTTCGATAAGTTTCTCTTAGATGATGATGAAGAAGAAGATGAAGAAGTTGACTATTGGATCTGATTAATAACAACTATTCCAAAGTCATAGACTATTCCAAAGTCATAGAATAAATATTATTTATGAATTTTAAAAAAAGTCCATAAATAATATATAATGACTGAACTACATCAAATTTCTATAAAAATTTCTGAAGGCCAAAAACGAAAACTATCTAAGGCTTACAGAAACAGAGAAGAAATAAGTTTACGCTTAAGTAAAAATGCGTTAAGTGGTTCCGATGTTCTTATGGTACCAATGAATACTGTTAAGAGACTCGCTAAGGCCAAAACAGCTAATCGAGGAATGGTAATTACTATATCAAAGTATAATATCAGGCGACAAACTGGGTCTGGTATCTTTAGCTCAATATTGCCAGTATTAAAGAATGTAGCACCAACTATCGGTAAAACACTAGGATTGTCTGCTCTAGCAGGGTTAGCTTCTGAAGGTGCTAGTCAAATAGTTAAGAAAATTAGTGGCGGACAAATGTATCAAGTACCAAATAATAAACTATTTATGTTAGCTCAATTGGGTGATCTACTAACTAAAGGACAAATAGGAGATTTAGCCCGAGCTCATAAATTAGGAGAAGACTTACTTTTCAAAATGACACAACGACAAGTAGGTAATGGTATTGGAACTTTAATAGCTAGTATTGCTGCTCCAATGATTATTGATGCATTAAAAGGAGGAAGTATAAAAGGTGGAGCTCCTAGAATGGGCAGTCCAAGATCAAATGGAGGAGGAGGTCCTCGTATGGGAATGCCTATGGCTCCACCACCTTTTATTGGTACTTGGGGTAGGGGAAAAAAAAAAAAAAAAGGTAAAAAAGCCTAAATTCCATAAAGATATCCCAATGAGTAATTTTGATCTTTTAGATTGGTGTAAATACTTGAAGATACCTATCAAGAATGTTTTAAGTAGAGATCAGACTGTACCACATCAGCATAAGTTAGCGCTTTTTATCTATAATTTAGAACCTCATTATATGAGTGGTAGTCATTGGGTTACAACCTATGTTCGTGATGGTACAATAAATTACTTTGACTCTTTTGGTATGCCACCTTTTCAAGAGTTGGTAAACCATGCAAAAGAGAAAAACTTAAATTTATTACACCAAAACCATCAAATACAGAATCTCTATACTACAACCTGTGGCTATTTTTGCTTGTATTTCTTGAATGAAATGCATAAAGGAATCTCTTATTTCGATTTATTGCAAGTTTTTAGCTTTGACACAGAAGAGAATGAAAAATTCATAGAAAAATACATTAAACGATTGCTTAGGTAGTTTTTTGGATTTGTCGGAGCTTATTTAAATCTCGTTTCAAACTATTTCTCAGATTTCTCACTCTTTTAGCTTCTCCAGAACAACATAAAAAGGCAAGTTTTCTATAAAGAAGTTTGTAATGTTTATACATCGCTTCTATTCTACGTATTTCTTTTTCAATGACAATTTGTTCCATTATATAATATATTAAAATAAATAAAAAAAATAATAAAAATTATTATATAGATGAAAAGCTATTGTGTAAAACAACGAAAACAGACAGAGTGCGTTCCTGGTTCAGAAAGGGTTGTACAGGCAAGAAATGGTCGTGCCATGATGAAATGTAAATGCGCAGAATGTGGGATAACAAAAACTAAATTTGTCCCTTCAGGTACGGTAGGAAGAGGTAGAAAAGGAAAAGGGCTATTACTGGGTAAAAACAGTCCATTTAAGGGAATTCCCCTCATAGGAGCTATATTATAGTAAAGTAACTTTGTTAACAATAGATTAACATATATTTATTATAATATTAATTAATATATGTTATCTTATTGCGTTCGACAAAGAAAAAGGACAGAATGTATACCTAATTCTGAAACTTTTGTAATTACAAAAAATGGTAGAAATGCAATGCGATGTATTTGTGCTGAATGTGGAATTACAAAATTTCGTTTTATATCTAAAGCGGAAATGCAAGGAAGCGGTTTTGATGAACTAATTGTTAAAGGGTTGGCTGCTGGTGCAAAAGGATTGTACAACCTAGGTAAAAGGGGAGCTAGTAGAGCAATAAAATCTGACTATGTAAAAGACAAAGTTAAAGGCATTGGTAAAAGGTATTTGAATAGAGCAATTGACTCACTGGCAGATGATCTTTCTAAAAAAATCAGTGGAAGGGGAAGGGGAAGGGGTCTTGATATTCATAAAGCAATAGGTAAGTTACCTAAACCGAAAGCTGGTTGGACTCTTCCAGGTCACAAATATACTGGTCCTTACAATGATTTAGAACGACAAGTAAAATGGGATCGTGATACTGGGCAAATCTATGAAATCTATGATCAACCAACAGGTAAGACAGATGCTATAGCCATGCAACACGATGTTGATTACTCAGTATGTGCTGATAAGGGAGGTAATGTAAAATCATGTAAAAATGTTGCTGACAAGAAAATGGTCCGAGCTTTAGATGCAATTCCCTGGAATGAGAGACAGTGGGGCCATTGGTTAGCTAGAAACACTATTAATACAAAGCAAAAACTTGGTTTAGGAGTAAAAAAAAAACGCTAAAAATTTAGACACATGGGAAGGTCTGGCTAATGAGTTACACAAACCTATAAAACGAAATTTTACCAAGCGAAGAGTCATTTCACATAATGTAGATGATATCTGGTGTTCAGACTTAGTTGATATGCAAAAGCTTAGCAAATGGAACCGAGGTTATAAATATCTACTAATGGTCTTAGACCTTTTCAGTAAATATGGTTGGATAGTACCTCTAAAGACAAAAACTGGCTTAGAAGTCGCTAAAGCGTTTGAAAGCTTATTTTTCTCTAATAAGCCTAAAATGTTATGGGTAGACAAAGGAAAAGAATATTATAACAAAAATGTGTTGGATCTCTTAGCTAAAGATAAGATAAAGGTCTATTCCACTGAAAATGAAGAGAAATCATCAGTTTGTGAGAGATGGAATAGAACTATCAAAGATAAAATGTATAAGAGATTCACTATGCAAAACAATACAGTCTACGTTGACATCCTTCCGAAAATACTCGCCTCTTATAACAACAGCCGACATAGATCAATAGGAATGACGCCTATCCAAGCTAGAAAACCTGAAAACTATGGAAAAGTTTATTTTAATTTATATGGTGATTTAGCGAGAGAAATCAAAAAAACAAAAACAAATAGAAAACCCGAATTTAGAGTAGGTGATAGAGTCCGAATAAGCAAATACAAAAGGGTGACCTTTGATAAAGGCTATACTCCTAATTGGACTGAAGAAGTTTTCATCATAGACGAAATTAGATTCACTAATCCTATTACTTATAAGATAAAAGACTTAAATGGTGAAGTGATTAAGGGTACTTTCTACAGAGAAGAGTTACAAAAGACAGATCAGGAGGTCTATAGAATAGAGAAAATTATCAGAAAGTCAAAAGGAAAAGCATTAGTCAAATGGAAAGGTTACCCAGACGAATTTAACAGTTGGGTGCCAGCTGGGGATTTAAAAAATTTATAAAAGTTATTTAAAAAAATTAGAATATTATAAATAATTATATAGATGGAAAAAACAGAAGAACAATTGAAACGAGAAAAATGGAACAAAATTACAAATGAGAGACTTAAAAATACTGAATGGTACTGTGATGTATGTGGAAATGGAAAAAATTACACTTATAGAGGAAAATATATGCATCTAAAGACAAAGAAACATGAGCGTAACATTCTAAAATACACTAATCCAGTTACTGGTACACTAATTGATTTATAATAAATAAAAAATTAAGAATTTAAAAAAAAATTAGACATATATTATTATATATAGATGGATTTTAAAGTTAAAATTAAACCCAAAAAGATATCTGTGGACACATTACCAAAACCATCTCATTGGTATTGTAATACATGCAAGAAAAAATATTCAAAAGGGGGAAAATATCAGCATTTAAAGACAGATTTTCATAAGCTTAATGAAGCAAAAAAAGGTCCGCAAGGTCAGCCACTACCAGTCCCACCTGTCAACCCACAACCACTAAGATCTAAGAAACATGGAGATTATGTTGAAAATCGACTAATCCGATCAATTGCAGAAAGGAGACTAAGAGACTCATACCTTGGAGGTACTTTAATAGATGATCAGATAAGTCCCTCAGTCAATTTACCAGAACCATTAAGACCTACTGAATATAGACCACCTGCCCCAGTACCAAAACCACGTACAAAACCACCAACCGCTCCAGTGCCTTTACCGAGGCTAAAAATAATAAGACCTATAAAACCTGTACCTACAAGACTTCAAAGAAAGGTTAAAAATGTGATTGATCAAATCGCTCCATATTATAGGCCTGAAACTATAAGAGAATTCAGAAGAAATTTGAAATTTATACCTAAAGACATCACTATTACTGAGCGATCCAATGCATTAAGAGGTAATGTCAAATCTTATGAAGTGCCAATTATTAATACTTATGACCCAGGGGTACAGTTAAATAGTACTAAACGAGCAATATTTGATCTTTTAATGAAATTATTAACAGTCAAAAGGGGATTCAAATACAATACTACACTAAGGGTTCGATTATCAAAGAGTACTGAGGATGGTGTCATTTACAGAGAACCTTATTTTAACGCTGGCCCTTTTACGGTGACCAATAGACTAGATATAGAAGAGTCTATCGATAATGGTATTGAAAGAATTTTAGAGTTAATAGCTGTTTGGCTATCTGAAGGTTCTGGTTGGGTATTTGAATCAGTAAAATTACATATCATTAATATTGTCTCTTACTTTCCATTAAGAGGATCATCATATATTGAACTACCTGAAGAACTACGTAACCCTATGAAGGGTTTAATCAATCTCAAAAATACAGACAATAAATGTTTCCTATGGTGTCATAATAGGCATTTAAATCCACTTATAGTTCATCCGGAAAGAATAACCAAGGCAGATCGAGAATCTGTCAAACGGTTAGATTACACTGGTATCACTTTTCCAGTCACTGTAAAAGATATTTATAAGATTGAAAAGCAAAATAAGATTAATATCTGTGTATTTGGTTATGATGGAGAAGCTTATCCTATCAGAATATCAGAAACTAATTTTACAGACCACTTGGAATTACTATGGATTGAAGAAGGAGACAAGAGCCACTATGTGCTCATCAAGGATTTCGATCGATTTATGTTTTCATTCAATGATCACAAAGAAAAGAAATATTTTTGTTTGCGTTGTCTACATTGTTGTAGTTCTGCTAGTGTCCTAGAAGATCACAAGCAAGATTGCCTGCTCCTTAATGGAGCTCAAGCGATAAAGATGCCCGAGGCAGGATCAAAAATTTATTTTAAAAATCACAAAAAAATGTTACCTGCACCTTTCGTAATTTACGCTGATTTTGAATCAATCACAGAAAAAATAGACGGTTGCCTACCTAGTGATGATAAATCTTACACTAGTACTTATCAAAGTCATAAGGCTTGTAGTTACGGATATAAATTAGTCTGTAGATATGATAATAGTTATTCCAAACCAGTAGAAATATACCGTGGAGAAGATTGTATCGAAAAATTTATCATGAAAATGTTGAGTGAAGTAAAAGATTGTATAAAAATAGTTATAGAACATTTCCAGAAACCATTAGTTATGACTGATAAAAATGAAACACATTTCCAAAATTCTACTATATGTCATATTTGTGAGAGAAAATTTAATGAAGAAAAAGATAAAGATAAACCTTCAAAACAAAAAGTTAGAGATCACTGCCATATTACAGGTAAATATCGTGGTGCTGCTCATAGTAATTGTAATCTTAAATGGTCTATTAGTGCAGAAAATTTAAAAATTCCAGTAATATTTCATAATCTTAAAGGTTATGACTGCCATTTTATCATGCAAAATATTGGTCATTTAATAAGACAAGATTTTAATATTAATGTTGATGTTATAGCAAGTAATTTTGAGAAATATATTGGCTTTAGACTAGGTAATTATTTGACTTTCATTGACAGTTTTTCATTTATGAGTCAGAGTTTAGATCGACTAAGCAGTAATTTAAGTGATAATGCATTCTTTTATTCAAAGAAAGCTTTTCCAAATGATGATCAATTTAGATTAATAAAGCGAAAAGGTGTTTACCCTTATGATTACATGGACTCATTCCAGCGATTCAGTGAGAAGTCTTTACCAGCAAGAGAAGATTTTTATAGTATTTTGAATGATACAAATATTTCAGAGAGTGACTATGAGCACGCAAAACAAGTATGGAGTGAATTCCAAATTAAAGACTTAGGTGATTATCATGATTTATATTTGCGTACAGATGTTCTACTATTAGCAGATGTATTTGAATGCTTTAGAAAGACTTGTCTGGGGGATTATAGGTTAGATCCCTGTCATTATTACTCTGCACCTGGGTTATCATGGGATGCATTACTCCGAATGACAAAAATAAATCTAGACTTAATTTCAGATTTAGATCAACAACTATTCATTGAAAAGGGAATGAGAGGTGGTATTAGTAATATTACTCATAGACATGCTGTTGCAAACAACAAGTATATGAAGTGTTATAATCCAGAAGATGAAAGTAGTTATTTAATGTATTTAGATGCAAATAATCTTTATGGATGGGCTATGTCACAGTCACTTCCAACTAAAGATTTTAAATGGATTAACTCTGAAGATTTCATCTTAGAAAATTACAAAAATAATACAAAAAAAGGTGCCATTTTAGAAGTAGATTTAGAATATCCAGAAGAGCTACACGATTTGCATAATGATTATCCATTAGCACCAGAAAAGATTTTAATCACTGATAATATGTTATCAAAGTATTGCAAAGATTTAAAAGAAAAAGAAAATATTAGCAGTGGTAGAGTTCACAAGTTGGTTCCTAATCTAAAGAATAAAGAAAAGTATGTATTACATTACAAAAATTTACAGCTTTATTTATCTCTTGGTATGAAGTTGAAAAAGGTTCACAGAGTCTTAGAATTTACTCAGAAACCTTGGATGAAACCTTATATTGATTTTAACACAAAAAAAAGAACAAATGCTAAGAATAGTTTTGAAAAAGACTTCTTTAAACTAATGAATAATTCAGTTTTTGGCAAAACCATGGAAAACCTAAGAAAAAGATCTAATATCAAATTAGAAACTGATCCGGATCATTTATTGAAATTGACAAGGCAACCAATGTATGTTTCTAGTAAAATATTTGATGAAAATTTAGTTGGGGTACAAATGAAAAAGGCTAGACTAGTCTTAGATAAACCCTCTTATGTTGGATTCTCTATTCTAGATCTAAGTAAAACATTAATGTATGACTTCCATTACAACTATATCAGAAAAAAATACCCTGTTGCAAAGTTACTTTTTACTGATACTGATTCTTTATTTTACCATATAAAAGCAGAAGATCTTTATAGTGATTTATATAAAGATAAAGAAAGGTTTGACAATAGTGATTATCCCAAATCGTCAGAGTTCTTTTTTGCAGAAAATAAAAAAGTAATTGGTAAATTCAAAGATGAAGCAGCTGGTGATCCAATCACTGAATTTGTTGGTCTAAAAAGTAAAATGTATAGTTACAAGACAGAAAACAAGGAAAACAAGACTGCTAAAGGTGTCAAGAAGAATGTCATTAAGAGTGAATTATCTCTCTCTGATTATCGTGATACCTTACAAAAATGTAATACTATGAGGCATAAGATGCGAACTATCCGGTCAGAGTATCATCAGATATCTAGTTACCAAATTAATAAAGTATCATTATCACCTTTTGATGATAAAAGATATATTTTAGATGATGGTATCAGTAGTTATGCATATGGAAATTTTAATATTTCATAATATATATGCCTGTCCCTAATTTTAAAAAATTTTTAACTGAAGACCCACTTCATGATACTGATAGTAGTGACAGTGATTATAATCCTGATTCAGATGAGGAATCGACGAGCAGTGAGGAATCAACGAGCAGTGAGGAATCAACGAGCAGTGAGAGTGAAGATTACTCTACTTTAAAGAATAAAGTATATTAATTATTATGATGAACAAAGAGACCATTGGCAATCTACATCGTAAAAAAATTTCAGAAATTGTTCTCAAAGAAAAAAAAATACCAGATTTAAAAAAAAAAATTCTAAATTTATCCATCAAAAAAGATTATTCTAGAATTGATCAAATTGAACAAATAAGGTTAGAAAATGAAATAAATGATATCAAAAATCTTCGTACTAGTTATTTATTAAAGAATGCTATTTTACTTTTTTTACATACAGAAAATAGAGCAAAACATTTTGTTGTTGATAATTCTTATTATAAAAGGTATAAATATAATATCTTCCCTGATGAACTACAATACAGTGAAAATAATATAAATGAAGATAACTATTGTTATACATGTGAAAAATTTCGAGTATTGAACGTCGATGAAGGGATAAGTACTTGTCTAAGTTGTGGAATAAGCATAAATGTCTCAACAAATCCAGAAAAATCATCTATAAAAACCGCAGAAAATGATTACAAAAGATATAATCATTTTTGTGACTGTTTAGCCAATATCCAAGGCAAAGAAAGTTTTAAAGTCTCAGAAGATGTTATTAATAATATTTTCAAAGAAATCATTCGTGAAAGGATGGAAAATTCTTTAGAAAAGTTAACTGAATCAGATATCAAAAGACATCTTAAAAAACATCGTAAATTAAATTATTATAATCATACCACCCAAATATTGTATAGAATAACAAAAATACCTCCATTACAAATGACTTCTATAATGGAAGAAAAAATGAAAATGAGGTTTTTACAAATTCAGGAGCCATTTGAATTATTTAAAGGTAAAAATAGAAGAAATTTCTTTTCCTATTCATATATCATTTATAAATTTTGTCAAATACTTGGATATAATGAATTTTTACCAAAGCTAAAATTGTATAAAGATCGTTTAAAACTCTATGAACATGATAAAATTTGGAAAAAAATCTGTGAACATCTAGGTGGTGAGAACGCTGGTTGGAAATTTATCAAGTCTTAAAAAATTACGCATCGTGAGAACAATCTAAATTTTACTATATCCTACACTATCCTACGCATTTCAGGCATTTTTGTGCGTAAAATAGTATGTCTAATTTTTACGATATCTACGCTACTTACACTACCTACGCATAACTACGCTGTTTTAGTGTATTATATCATATATTTTAGACTCAGATTTTTACACTAACTACGCTGAGATGCGTAAAATCCAGAAATGTCCTAGTTCCCCCATTTCCTACACTACTGTCAGCTCTTACCCATCGGAGCCTTGTGCGAGAAAAAGGGTGCTCTGGAGGCACATGATTTGATTGGTTAGATTCTTGGGTATTCGATGCTCTTTCCTTCCTAAATAGATCTCTGATCCGGTAAAGAGGGAGGTGGGTCTTGTGGACAAGTTGTAATGCCGCTGGAGTAATAGGGGGCTGTGGAGAATACGTCATTTGGAGGGACGGGCACGCAAGGGAGCAGACAAGCGACGATCTTTAGAAAGATCTATATGGCATCTTGGCAAGGCTACGCAACGACCGTGAACTTCGCGCAAGGACTGGAGCGAGCTTCTACACCTTTCTTCCCACAATACATCACTTTAAAATGGCGGCCGAGAAGCTGTTGTTGAATGGACAATTTCTTCGAAGCAACCTGACTATGAGATTGCAGACTCAGTAAAAACGGGTCGAGAAGATGGAAGTGTAAGCATAATTTTTTTATTGTATGATCCACTGATATTATTATACACTATACACTATATAGTAAGATAATTTGGTTTCATCAACTGAGTTGATAATGTGAATTGGCCACCGTAAAGAGATTCGAAAGCTGACGTTTTGAGCGTTAAGCCTTCGTCGGAGTGATTCGCTAAAAAAAATCGAGGCAAGATTTCCGTATAACCCCATACATTTATTATGCATACAGTTCTTTATTTAATTAAACAATATCGGAAACAATAGCGCTCCTTTGAGACTTATTCCACTTGAATAACTTTAAATTTTACCATTTTTACTTTTACGCATACTTTTAGACTTCGGTTTTTTTACCGAATTTTCCGTCAAAACTACTGAAAAACAAGGCGATTTCTTGCAGACTTAGAAATTTTTTTCGAAATTAAAATATAACGTACGCAAAACGGAAATGTAATATCAGAATTTTGGACGCATTTACCGTATTTTTAAATTGAGCACAGACTTCAAACTGCTTATAATAATAGCGATTTCGACCTTTGCGCTAGTTCAAAAGTGCTTAGAAAATAGTGTTTTAGGCCTAAGCAAAGGTTGCTTGCGGTTAGCTATAAACAGTTGATCGGGTCTGCGGCTATTTTACTAGAAATGTTGTAAATGAAAACGCAGTGAAATAAAATTTTAGCTTACCTCGATCGTGTCATTCCGCGTTTCATCCCCTTGATTTCCTTCCTCAAATTCAGTCCCATGCGTTGAAGCTGTGTATTTTCCTTCATGAAGTGGCGCTCAGATTACAAACAATGCATACAGTGGTACGAGGAACAATTTACGCATCTTTGCGTACTTCATAGTTCACGTCGGCGATGTGCTTGATAATGTTTCCAAAAGGATCGTCTCCATAGTTCTGACGCCACAACCATTCCCGTAGCTAGCTTTCGAAGAGATCTTTAAATGTTCCTGTACGAGGCCGGCAAACCGTCTTTGTTTGACTCCCCACTATGTATTTTCAATGCGCATTGATGCCATGCCATCGCAGTTTCTCCTCGAACATCGCCATTCGTACCTATCTCGCGATGAAGCTCGTCGTGCTTAAATCCATGTATTACTACAATTTTCCCGCGGACACTTTACTGACCATGCCAGCAGGATGTGTTCCTTGTACCACTGTATGCACTGGTCGTGATCCGCCAAATTTTGCAGAGTTTAAACAGAGTTTATCGAAGACACTGATGTATACGTAACTAGCAGTTCTGCTGAAGTCGAAGGAAATAAATCATCCCCTCCCCCTTTTAGTCACAAGGGACCCAGAAATGCGATGTATGTTTTCGTGCAGCGTGCAACATGCGTTAAACACATGAATAAGTAAATTGTAATGTAAATTTTTTAGAAAACGAACGAGTCAGGTAACATAAAAAATATTTTTGGAGGGGTAATTCTCAACTGAACCTTGTAGTGTAGTGGTGTAGAAGAGAGACTGGTAAGCGAGAGGTATGCTGAAGGTAAGTGGTTCAAGACCTGATGGCGGACAAGAAAAGGAAACAAATGCGTAAGGAGCCTTGGTAATATGGAGAAGAAAAAGAGAGAGGAATGGAGTTGGGGGAAGAAGAGAATCGGCGAAAAGACAGCGCGCGATATCACGATAGCACGCTGTAGCGCGCAGTCAAATCCTCTTTTATTCATACAGTAAGTAGTAATTACCAATGTATATATTCAATACCTAAGGGAGTTGCTATTGTCTTCTAAAACAATAGAGCACATACATAATTAATAATTCTGCATGCATAATAAATGTATGGGGTTATACGGAAATTTTTCCAAGACTGCAGGCAGTTTTTCGTGAGGGTATATAAGCTTAGCTAAAATAAATTTATGTACGTTGCCCGTCCTGTCATATCGCATTTTTCAAACAATCTACACAGTTTTTAAAATTAAATAATACCCATGTAAGATTGCTCGAAATGTCGTAGAAAT
>OZ026596.1:44166910-44174410 GCA_964020085.1 Micromussa lordhowensis
GATTGCTACAAAACTTCCAGACATTCATGAAGAAACAATGTCTGAAGAAAAACAAGACGACGAAGAAGAAAGGGCGTCATAGACAGACAAAATGTTCTCAGAAGTTCTCTAACACTTAAATCGATGCTAAAGAAGATATTAAAAATACATTTCTATTTTGTACTCACCAAATTCCGGGTGTTTTTTTTTATCTATTTATTACGATGGGAATGAACTTTCCCAACAATTTCCCTTGGAAACTGCGAAATAGTCATGTGACTGTATTTTAAATCCCCGTTTAATTAATCGGACGTTCGGTAATGGAGCTTCAGTCGTTCGATTGGGTTTGGCAATCCCACAGTCGAACCCACCAAAATATATAGCCAATCAACCAAATCTTGAGTTCGATGGGGCATTCAAACTCGGTTTCGACAGATTTCCTAGTTACGTACTAACACTAAATTAAGTAACATAAAAATTGATATAAAAGACATAGGAAGCTGCCGAAAAAAAAGAGAAGAAAAATAGTGGCAGCGGTGGGATTCGAACCCACGCCATCGAAATGACTGGTGCCTAAAACCAGCGCCTTAGACCACTCGGCCACGCTACCTTCTATGGAGAGTAAATTGGAAATTGTGCTATTTTAATACAGTGTGTCTCCACAAACGCCTTGGTCACACAATGGTTTGACATGTTTTCCAATATCCTGGTGAATTCTCAAGGGAAAAATGTAACTAAGTACATGTAGTATTAAATTTTTACTTTCAAATTTCCCACTTATTTGCAATTTATTAATGAGTGAAAATCAACTTCCGGTGTTTGTCGTTTTTCTAGCTTCGTGTAGAAAACAGCACTTAAACATAGTTAGTGGAGGAGACTGTCTCCTCTACTAAGTATGACTTAAATGAATTACAAGAGACCGGGTGTCGGCATTCTTCTGTCTATTGCTGTTTTTATCACAATTGCTACTAGTCTCACAATTTGATTGGCTAATTAGCCGTTGTCGATAAGAGTCCAGACAACGCTACTCGCGTCAATGCGTCACGCAATGCCCTTTTCAGCTTGCGCTCTGAAAAAGAAGATTTTCTTTGACGTTGATAATTGTGGTAAAAAACAACAACAAACAAATCGAAATGTGGTCTAGCGTAGTCTGTATTCTTATCGACAACGACACGCGTCATCACAGTGGTCAAAATTTGTGCCTCGTGAGTCTGCAACAAAAAAAACTTTGATGTGATGAATATACGAAATAATTCATATATGAACTGCGGTTGTGCATGAATGTGAAGAATGATCATCGCCGTATATTTTCCAATTTAAGCAATTGGAAAGAAGAAGCCTGGAAAAAAAAAATCAGCGCTTCAACGAGGCTCGAATCCCGTTGAAGCCCTGATTTTTTTTCAGGCTTCTTCTTTCCAATTGCTTAAATTGGAAAATATACTGCGATGATCATTCTTCACTTTCAAAAAAAACTTTTACCATTGTGAGGACGCGTATCATTGTCGATAAGAATACAGACCACGCTAAACCACATTCGATTTGTTTATTCTACCAGGATTGTGAAATTTTGCTCAGTCGCTCCAGGTATATGGCGTAAATGGGAGCTGATGATTTTTCTTCCATCTTTTGAGTACTCCGGTCGAAAATGAAGACAGAGGAATACAGAAAATTGACCTAAATTGGAAAAGCGGACACGCAGATGTTTCCGTAGAAAAGGTAAATGAAATCTTCAGTTTCGATGCATATTATGAAATACTGTTTTTCCTCGCGGTTTCGACTTTTCCCTCTCTCTCACCAAGCGCTCCAGGGTATCCGCATTCTCGAGGGTGGGTTTCGACAAAACACTGACCCCCTCCTGACCCCTTACTGACCCCCTACTGACCCAATAAAATCAATGGGAAAAAGAAAATTTAAAACAGCCCAAAACTATCAAGGGTACCAGTTCCAGTTTATTAAGCAAATTGAGCTTACCAGAAATTTCCAAGATGGCGGACGTGTTGTGGATTTCCGACTCTCTTCTCCTTTGATTGTAAGTGGAGCTTTCGTTTGCAGAAAATCGAGCACATAATAAGTTCGAATATCATGAAGTTTGGTGTTCATACCCATTACAAAATCAAGCAATGAAAGTAACGAAGAAATGCTAGCAAAGGAACATGCTCGCGCGTACATCGACCGGAAGTCATACAAGTGATTAGGATGAAGTTCCACAACGAAAAAGATCGCAATTAAATAAGTAACTGCGCTTTTTAATAACACGGGGACTCTAAAATTCAAAACTCAACCAACAAATGCGCTTTTTACTTCCGTCAATCAAATGTTCGGCGGCTCCTCCCAACTTCGGACTATGTTGTCTGAACTGTGCTCAACGATTCGATTCGATTGCCGCTGGGAGGAGCCGCCGAACATTTGATTGACGGTAGAGAAAAGCGCATTTGTCGGTTAAGCTTTAAATTTTAGAGTGGGCATGTTATTGAAAAGCACAGTAATAACTTACCCTTTACAAGCACCCAACGAAAACTGTCGCCACCCTCCGTAGCCCGCAATCAGTCGCGAGTGTGTTTCTTTGCCAAAGGTTCTTCGTTACTTTTATTGCTTAATTTTCTTAAGGATACGAATACAATACCATTGTGGATGATATTCCAATTTATTCTGTGCTCGATTTTTCGTGAACAAAACCTGCACTTACAATCAAAGAAGAAGAGACTCGGAAATCTGCAACGCGTCCGCTACCTTGGAAATTTCTTTTAAGCTCAATTCTTCATTAATAAACTTGAACTGGTAACGTTGATAGTTTTGGGGGGTCGATTACGAGGTCAGTAGGGGATCAGTAGGGCGTCAGTGGTTGCTGAAACCCCTCTAGGGTCGAGAATGGGGCCTCTGTAACCACAGGAAGCCCAAGATCTCTCTGTAAACACAATATGGCATCGAATTATAAGGGTTTATATGGATTTCCTACAAGATCTCCATGGAGGTAGTTGAAGGTGAATATTCTCAATAAAAACGGCTTACCTTATTCCATACGTGTGTTGTTTGCTCCTGGTGTGGTTATTTTACAGATTTAACTTGATTTAAGCGACGTTTTTTTGAATTTCGGTTTTCCCTTCAAAAAGAGAAATTTTCAATTTTAACTACCTCCATGGATATCTTGTAGAATATCCCGTATAAACCGATATAATTCGATGTCATATTGTGTTCACAGAGAGCTTGGGCGGCCTGTGTGGAGAACTAAGGCGATAAAGTTCCTCGTCTTAGTCCTCCCTCGTTTTTTCTCTCGCTCGCCATCTGCCGAGAGCCTTGAACAAGGTAATTCTCCAAGGACAGCACAACTCTTGCACAACTAGCTCAGCATAACTAGCTCCAATGTCTGGATCATTCGTTATGAACGTCGTACTTCGGATACCGTCAAACCCTGTTACACAGACCACAGAAAATACCGCTATTGATTACCAATAAACCATTAATAAAACCGTGGCACAATATGGAAGGTGGGGTTGGCAAGGGGCTGAACGAGTAATATTTAGTCCCAACAAACCTCCCATGACCTCTCCACAAATCCACTACCACAAGGACTGTCTTACCCTCATCTTTTCGGCAGTACACGAATCCACGTTGAAATATATATTTTTTAATCTCTTTAAAATAAACGCTAGCCTCACTTCCATTAAAACCTAAGTTCATTGCGACAATCACACATTACAGGTCATTACAGCCAAGACTTTACTGAGCGTTCTTTTCTTTACAAACAGCCATCTTCCACTTTTTAACACAAAGTTATCTCATTTCATAATCGTGTGGATAACATTTTATAAATGTTAAAGCGCCACTATGATCAAATTTTTACCCCTTGATTTTTTTGGTTAATCACATAGAATTATACGAAAGATTAAAAACACCGTTTAGCGTTTACAAATATCTGCATTGGTTCAGGAGATATTTAAGTTTGAAAAATGAGTAAAATATGCAAATGAGATTACTGATGACGTCATACACTCAACCAAATATTACATGAAGTATATCAATAGCGCCATCTCGGTCAATTTGCAGCAGAAACCATTGAAACTTGGTAGCCTAATAGTTCTAAATGCAACACATCCACAGCTATAACAATTTCCGTTCCCATGGCAACCCACTCTTTCCAGTCCCTCTATACTGATATCTGTATTTTAGTGATTTTATTAAGCTTGGAAAAAATTACACAAGGCTATGAACTCAACCTAATGTGTTTATATGCTTGCTGGATTATGCAGATGAGGCACCATTGGCAAATATCAATATAGAACCCCAAAAGTGGCGAGAAAAGTCTTTAATATTGTGGAGGTCTGGAACCTAGTATGTTGTCATGTAAAAAAAAAAATATTTAGCTCATATTGCAGAGCACCTCTAGTAGAATCTTACTGTAAAAATTCAAACATTTACTATACAAATTGACTGAGATATCCTTGTTTATCACATTTGATCAAAATGCGGTTGAGTGTATGACGTCATCACTTGGTTAATTTGCATATTTTAAAACTTGAATATCTCTGGAACGAAAAGAGATATTTGAATACAGTAAACAGCATTTTTACTCTTGTATAGACTACTTGTTTATGTCTTAAAATGGCTCGGATTTGACGGATGCGATTTTCGTCATAGTGGCACTTTAAATACAATATTTTGCTAGTTATCAAAATAATCTTCAATATTTTAACCTTAACTCTACTGGGTTTTTACCACTTGAACCGATGCTCAGTCAGTTAGACAAGCGGAAAATAACTTTTCACCCTTGTGTTCTTATCAAGCGTTATCTACATTAAATTCCTAATTCTCTCTGACTGAAAAGTACACATGAATTTTTAACTCGCCCAGTTGTTCAAAGCATATGCTATCTACTGGATAAATCACTATCCAGGGACTGCGGTTTGGGAGGGGATGGTAGAGCTGTGGCCCTACCACATTTTTGCTTGAGTTGATTTTGGGCTCCAGATGACATGGATAATGTATGATACATGAGGCACAGTGACCCCCCCCCCCCCCCCCAGTGCATGTTTGCCTTGACCAGATCTTTTAGCCCTACACTTTGAATTAGTGTCTCCCTGGTTCAGCTAGTTGATAGCACTATCCACCCTTTGAACAACCGAGGGCAGGTACATAAATATTTCAGTGAATTCCAACAAACGAAGCCCTCCCTCCCACCTAAAAGCACATAATTTTTGTTTTGTGTAAAAGTATGCCCTTGGTTTAACAAAGAAATGAAGAACTTGGGCTCACTTCAAAACCCTGCAGCAACAACCACAATGTGGCATTTACAAACTTAATAACTGTTTCTTTTGTACAATGAAAACTATCCATTCAAGTATTTATTTAGTGTATGGGGAAGTAAGCAAAAAGGAAGATATATTAGGCTATTGTAGGGTTAGCACAAACTCTTGAAGTAGGCAGCTGTTATAATGAGTAGGCAGTGGATTGATTCATCTTGTTCTAAAGGATCAAATAAATGCCCCAACAGAGAAGCTGGCCAAGATCACAAAGTACATAGCAATTTTTGCTGACAGCCAGTTAGTTTTTTAAACAACCAGGCTGCTTTCATAGTGAAAGAACATTCAAGTAAGAATAACGGCATCAAAAAGCTCTACATGTATTAAAACACCACTTGTGTTGTACAGCATAGTGATAGTATAAATTGTGTGCATGCTCTGCATATTTTTTCTCATGTTCTATATGTCATTGGCAGTGTTCAATCATGAATGCCGTTCTCTTATAATATTTGGCTATGCTACGCACTAACTATGCTGCAGTAGATAGTGAGTAGCCTACCAGTGCGCAGTTGTTGACAAAATGCCAGCAGCTTCTTTGTACTTGCGAAGTCTATGAGAAGAGGATTTTGTTTATGTTTTAAAGACTAGTAGATTTATACTAAAACAGTTGGTAGATAATTTGCTCGCGATTCCTATGCATTTTAGAAATCTTGAGCTCATAATCTAATACTTAATTAGTTGTTTCATAGTGAATTTAGTGTTCTCAATGTAACTCAAGGCTTTAACTCAAAGCTGTAAGTAGCGTTCTGTAAATTTTTGTATGTAGTGCTTAGGTTGTATTACAGTCTGTAGTTTGTAATATGTAGATACATAATGTGCAGTGTTGTTTTTATAATTTTAGTGTAACTGAAATTGTCTGTGTAAAATAGATCTGTGTCTTTAATCAAAAATGTTTAGTGTCTCCCACTGAATATCATAGAGGAACTGTGTTCAAGATGATGTCCACAAAATTTCCACAGTGGAGAGTTGGGCCAATTATGTTTCAAGTACACATGACAGTTGCATAATATTATTTTATAAAATTAGATTATTAGGTGGTTAGTAGCAATTTATTATTACAGTGTGATTCCTCCAGCCTTGTATGCGAATAATAGATTTCTATCAAATTGTTCCTCTAAGCAAGCCATGCACTACAGAAGTAATAAACTTGAGAACACTATATCCACTCAACATTCATACACAATTTGGTCAAATTACAAATAATTTACTTGTCTGGTCTTGACAGAAAAATCACACCGCAACTTTACAACAACAACAACAACAACAGCAATAACAACAACAAAAAATATTAACATCATTGTCACAAAACTACAATATTATTATTCAATAATGCACCTACAATTTGTATTTGATTCTTGTAGCACAACCTTAGAAATCAAATTACATACCACTAACAGCAATAACTGATTATGTACAACAGTTTGTAAATTATTTACAATAATATTGCCAGATACTGATTTACCAATAACAGTGCTCACCATCAATGCCAGTGTGTGGTATGCATTAAACTAGCTTTACCCTATTATTTAGTATCTTGTACTCTACATGCTTTGTGTATTTTACTGTACATTAACTTTATAAAACAGCAGAATACATGAGGATTTTAACCTAATGACCCATTTTGAGATACAACCCCCTCTAAATGCCAGCATGCTGTTTTTTAAGCTGTGGTTGTCAAATGCTCTTGCCTGAAACTGCATGTCGTCCATTTATTAATCTGAATAATAATATTCAGTCACAAGTGAATATGGAGAATGTTGCAATTTGAGTACAAGAGCCCCTCCAAAATTCTAGACAACCATTCTGTTCCCCTCCCTTGTTCAGCTATGAGAGAGAAATTCTTTCCTCGAATACAAAGCATGCTCCAGAAAATATCACCTGGTATGACCATTGGCGAGGGATAAATTTCTAGGCAAAGAATCTTGAAGCAACCTCTTTGTCTGTTTCCTTTCCACACTGCAGCACTGTTCCTGTGTGTGGGCAAACATCATTTTGATTGCCACCTTGTAGATTCACAATGGTCTGTTGATTCTTGTGAAGACCCAACAACTAAACTTGTAGCATAAGATTGCACTTGCTGCTTTGTAATGCAGTATCTGCCTCAGTGCATGAGGACAAACATGACATCATACTGTGACTTCACGGCTACCACTTATCGTCCTTCCATTTCTACTTGACTTCACATATGTAGCAGATACACGAGGAGCTGTGTTAACAGCAGCGG
>OZ026596.1:44181910-44211910 GCA_964020085.1 Micromussa lordhowensis
GTTTTTTGGTAACTTAATTTTTGCCATTATTGCTCGACTGTTGTGCGGAAATCCTCTTAATATTCTTACTGTACATATCATGCTGCCGTAACATTCTCAAACTCATACATAATTCATCAAGTTTAAACAAAGGAAATCATGACCACATTCGGATATCTGATCTTATGCTAATTATTAGCATCGAGTTTTAGGATTTCATTTTTCGAATTCTTCCTTAGTTTTAGTTTCGATTGAGAAGATATATCAGTACAAATGAATATATGAAAGATCATATATTTGAACTGAGGAGAAAGATATGAAGACATGATTGATCATCGCAGTTATACGTGTTTTAGGTGAAACATCATAGTTATACGTGAAATTAATTCTTTTTTTTTTAATTTTTAAGTTGTTTTCACAACCGCTTAAGTTGTGTGTATAATAAAAAGAAAATTCAATGCTATTACTTGGACATACCAAATTTATCTTCAAGTGTTGAAAAATATTTCACGAGTGAGCTGCACTCACTCATGAAATATTTTTCAACACTCAAAGATAAATTTCATATCTCCACACGGCCATGTAGTATCCTCTACATAGTAGAGTCAAATTAATTATTAGGAATTCTTTGTGAGTAGGCACCTGCTCATTTGTTGTGCGCCCCATGGCAACAAGCCCAATGTGGAAGACTGTTAATCCGATAACAGGAATTGATGTCAATCCACACACTACCATGATAGCAATTCTGATTACCCAGTTAAGGTAAATAAATGAACTTGTATAATATGATTAGGATTTGAATCTGTAATAAGTTGCACTTATCTTGGATACATAATCATCTTTTACCACTTACTTATAATAATTTTTGTTCCGCCTTCCAGGCAACAAAGCTTCTTGGTGTTATAGGTCCTTAGAAACCCTTAATTCCTACTCCAAAATCTAAATTATTACTAGGTACAGTACTCTGTTTCCATGGAAAAGGATACGGAACAGCTACCGACGTGAGGTCATCCTTTTTTTCAAGAACAAACATCAAAGAGAATATAAAAACTGAAATAATGTGAATTGATAAAGAGAACACAAAGAAAAAGAAATATCTATAGTTTCTCTTGCCAATGCAGTTGTCCACCCAAGGACAGTGATGATCAAAATTCTGAAAAGAAAAAGTTAAACAACAATTACGTTATAATTTATTATTACCCTTACACAGTTGCTTTAAGTAACCAGATATATTCATGGGAACCAGGGTGTCATCAATTTGGCTGGCTCAGATTTAAACAGGCGACAATGAAGAGAGACATAGTTAAGGGGTAAAGTTAAACTTGAACTACTAGCTTAATCGGCCAGAGCATAACCTGTAACAGGAAGCAACTTGGAGCTACTCCCCCCAGGAACAGTAACATGAGTAAGTGACTTGACCAAGAACAAAACACAACAATTTAATTACACCAGCCAGTGCTCAAGGCAAGATGGCTCAGCTGAAGTTCAAAATGCACTAATATGACATCACTGGATCAATCTAATAAAAAGAGGTAGGGCAAGTCTGTAAATGAGCCAAGTGCCCATCAGGCCAGAGCTTATCCCAGTTACTGTAGCATAAATTGACTAGGAGTATTTCTACTCCACTGCATTAAGTTTGCAAGTACCCTTTTATACACCTGGATGGAGAGAGGTAGGGTGAGAGTAAAGTGTCTTGCCCAAGAACACAACACGATGTCCCTCGCCAGGGTGCATCCCAAGCCTCTTGATTTGGAGTTGAATGCAGCAACCATGAGGTGCTTGCTACTTAAGATCTGGTCCCAGTTGTTCAAAGGGTGGATAATGCTATCCACCTGGCCCCAGTTGTTTGAAGGCTGGATAATGCTATCCACCGGATAAATCGCTATCCAGCGGGTAAGTGTTAACAAAACAAACCACGCTATCCACTGGATAGTGATTTATTTATCCAGTGGATAGTATTTTCCACCTTTCGAACAACCCAGGCCAGATTAATCACTATCCAGGGAATAGCGTGGTTTGTTTTGTTAACACTTATCCACTGGTTAACGATTTACCTGGTCCCAGTTGTTCGAAAGGTGGATAACACTATCCACCAGATAAATCACTATCCAGCGGATAGCCCGGTTTTTTTTGTCAACACTTATCTGCTGGATAGTGATTTATCTGGTGGATAGCGTTATCCACCTTTCGAACAACCGGGGCCTGGTGGATAGCGTTATCCAGCCTTTGAACAACCAGGGCAAGAATTACAATTACAACAAAGTAACTGACCTCAATACAAGTGTTACAAATGCTACAATGTGAACAGCGTGGTGGCCTGTAAAACTTGCAAGTATCACACCACTTCATTCGGACTGTAATACCATTTATGTCAACATTCTTGTATAAGGGAACTCTAAAGTCATCTTCTTGATCAGTAGTCAACGATTGTTCTACAGAGCAAAAGCAAACAACTTTACAGAATGCAAGGAAAATGACGGACACATGTACTTGAGCAGTTTTAGTAAGGATTATTTCTGGGAACACTGTGTAAGGAAATCACCGTTAAGTTACAAGTCCTGGCACATCATTTTATGAAATTATAAAAGATTTAGAGAACATAAAACAACTAGTTCTACTACTAAGTGACAGCAGACATGTATGAGTATGGTGAAATAATATCACGTGCAAAATCAGGTTAAAAACCAAACAAAGAATCAAATTAAAGTAAGCATTATCGAAAGAATTGTAAGTATCCAAAATTATGAAAACAGGGTTGCCACCCACTGGAACAAACAAAAAAAAATCCCTGACGTTTCACTGACTGCAAAGCAATTCTCCCTGACCTAGCAGGATGATTATTCTGGCCATGAATTAACAAAAATAAGGATGCTCAGATAATTTATAAAACAAAATTGCTTTGTCTATACAAAGAACATCTAATAAAATAACTTGCAGCAACCTTAAGATAACATTCCTTGACTTTTCACTGACTTTGAACAGGAATTTGGAAATTCCCTGACCTAATAAAAAAACTACCAGACTTTTCCCTGATCATGAATATTTAGCGTAATTTTCCCTGACCGAGGTAACCATGTGAAAACGTTTTTTTTTTGTGTGTTTCAAATAACAAATAAGTATAACTTAATTAAAAGAACTGTGATGGTTTATTTCTCTAGCAGAGACACGATATGTGAATGCCAGTATTTGAACACACTAATGCAGTTGCATATCTATTTGTCCTGACTCAAAAGCTTTTTATTCTTCCCACACCACCTGCCAGCCCTACAAAGGTATCATAGTATGAGGTTCAGATGTGATTTAATTGAGTTGGGGGTCAAAAACCCTAAAATTGCTTGTTCCGTGGTCAGATTAATTGTCTCTGGTTTTTAAGTATCAATCTCAAAGAAAACAAATGGGGCTTTAATATGTTAATTACAGACATAACATAATTTGTTGACAGATACTTTACATGTATTGCGCAAATCAACCTGATATGGGCACTGTCGTTGACCCTTTTGTCACAACTGACAGCATTCAATTTTCAAGCATGTTGTTTAGTCAAGTTAGTGAGAACTATAGTCTAACCACATTTTATGAAACATTATCAGGCTCTTAATTCTCCATACCAGCTTGTTTCAATCTGCTATAAAGATCTAAAGAGAACTTGTAAATTGGTCACTGATTTTAAAGTTAAGCCATACAATGCCCATGGTGACGTACATGTGGGTTGAAAATGTTGATGTAAGTTTATTATATTTGACATGTTTTTCTTTTTTTAATTTGTTGAGTTTTCAAACATTAATTCTAAGCCGATGTTATTTTTATCATTCGCCATAACGACAAGCTTTGGGCAATTTTTTTCTCCCAAGAGATGTACGGGAAGGAAAGCAAAAATAGTACAATGGAAAAACAGCTGCAGAAGGTTCTGTTCCTCGATACAAAGACTAACTCAAAGGAAAAGTTTGCCAGCGCAGTTCACTTTCAAACACTGATCCTAACAAACGTTATAAAAAGGTGCTGTTCACAAGCAATGGTAAATAAATAATAATGATTGTGATCTACAGCAGTTGTCTAAAAAGATGTCTGCTCCTGCTTGGAAATGTAATTAAGGTAAGCTTAAGAAGCTTGACAAAAAATCCCTACCTCTCGGAATGACGCCCGGATCCTTCATCGACGCATTGGCGAAACTTGCTAACACTATCAAAGTAACGATTCCATCGTAGATGGGAATAGCAACAGAATATTCTTTTGTCAAATGCGGACATCTGAAAATATGAAAGAAATGAGTAATGATCGGTGAAATCCTGCAAGTTTCTTCGCGTGGGCATGATTCACAAGCGCTCGAAACACGAAAACACTCGACAGCTTACACGAATACGAAAAACAGCGCTGTAGTTCCAATAAGAAGTACTGCTGCACATATTATAGGCACTTGTTGGGAAGAAAACTTCCCACAAGGCCGAGAGCGGGACATCTTTTCTGTTCCCTTTTCCCGGCCTGATCGATATTTTTTAATTCCATGAAATACCAAGCCAGGCGCAGTGAGCATGCGTCGAATCGCAATAATCGGTCAGCAGGGTCAGCAGTTTCAGCGCAATGTGACAATGTTCGAGAAATGTTCCGTTCTGATGTTGATTATTTTTTAAAGCGCCTTTTTGTAAAGAACGAATCTATATGCAATGAATCCAGATGATGAAAATGAAGAGCTACAGCTTTTCCGCCAGAAATGGAAAGAAGAACTGAGAAAGGATCTTTCGGATGGAATAAAAACAAATTGTCCAAGTGACGAGGAAAACCAGACAAGATGGCAAACCGGCAGGAAAAGGAACCTGCCTGGCGCATTCCATTGTTTTGGAGAGGAAATGCGTCAGTTAAGAGGCGAAAAGGATCCTGTGGATTGTTTGAAGTCGAGCGATAAGTCTCTACAGATGCCGGAAGACAAATCCATCAGGCCATTTGCCAAGGGGGATAATGGAATCGTGCTGCTAAATTTACCAGAACCAATAACTAGAGATGCTTGTAACAGTAGCTGTAACAGTGACTGTAATAATCAGCAGTCAAATATAGCGATTTGTACTAAATACAGCAAAAGAGCCTTTTAGATCAGCTGATTGATGACATAAATGAAATTACAAGTATTCCATTTTTTGACTTACGTTTGCCCAAAGAAGTCGGAATACAGATTTTTAATCACCTTGGAGTCAAAGAATTGTGTGCTTGTGCCCAGGTTAGCAAGGCCTGGAAATTTCTGTCAGAAGATGAACTGATATGGTATCGTGTAGGATGCAAGTTAGGTTATGTTCAAGACTGTGCTGCAGTAGACAGAGCAGACTGGAAAGCCTGTGTTCGTGAAAGCATGTTGGAAGAAAGGGAATTAAGAAGGAATTGGAAGGAAAGAATGTGCAGATTATCTAGCCTGGAATTTGAAAGAGGTGAAACAGTTGTCAGTACTGTATTTAAGGTCACATCCCATATGTTTTTACTCTCTGTCCTCAAGTTTCCCCTAATAGATATGACATGTTCTGTGCTCAGGAAATAGGATACACTAACTGTTTCAAAATAATGTGGGACACCCCGGATGTCATGGCTGGGACCCATGTGGATGGATGGAATTTTTCCCAGAGCAGGGTTGGATCCAGGATTTTTCGAAGGGGGGTGGCTGGTACATCTGTATCAATGGATCATACCTCCAAAATGTTGCAATTTGAGAATTGGAACCTTATTGAAAGCTGTTTTGCTTAAGATATTACCAATGAGGTACCTATCTGGCAGGGCATTTGCCTTTTTTCTGCCCTAATATTCAAAACCTTTTATCTTTTTTTCATGGTCTGATTCTCCAAAGGGGCTGGCTAGCTTCCCTGAATCCACCCCCTTAAATCCACCCCTGCAGAGGACATGTATTTTAACTAACTATTCCAGACTATTTGTTTAGTTTTAAACAATTTTAACTGTTAGGATACAACAACAACAGCGATAACATCTTTATTTTCTCAAAATACAAAATTAATACACATCCCAATAGTGTACATTTTTGGCTTGATATGGAATACTTGAAACAAACTAGACAGAGAGCAGCAAGGAATATTCCTGACCAGTTGCAATCAGCCACATTTCTGATTAACACTGGTATTGGGTATTGTCCAACAACATACAAATATTGCTTCTTGTTGTAGTGGTTATCACATGTCTCTTATATTAAGGAGACAAAAGTTTCAGTCTCAAGAAATTATAATTTGACACAGGTGGAAGCCTTTGTGCAGTGTCTGTTCATGGAGATTTGATATGTTCTGGATATTCAAGTGGTGCAGTTGTTTTATGGGAAGGAGATGTAGGAAGTGCCTCAAGCTACAGGGAACTGGTTACAACAGTTGATTCTCAAAGGCAGAAACCACAAGTTACATCAACTGCCATTCATGACACCTTGTGTGCGGCTGGATTTGACAATGGTATCAGTTAATAAGTTTTGTTTTTTTTGCCCACCAGCATTGGCTTTAAGTCTGGAAATGGGCATTCTGTAGGAATGGGAGAGGTTTTAATGCCCCTCAGGTAGTGGAAGGACATTTGACACCTGGACAAATCTCAACTGACAGCTTACTTAGCGATTTATAGACATACTATTGCCATGTGCCTGCAATTTATGTATTAAATGCCTACAATCACTTAGCATTTGATATATTTTACTCTCTCTCTCTCTGCACACATTACGTGCCTGTAATACCAGCTAAGAATCATTGTCATATACCTGCAGGTGATGTTTACGTTTGGCACACAAGCTTAAGATTGTCACCACTGTGTCACTGTCGTTTTGAAGGGTCTGTAAAAAGTGTTTCTTTAGCAACAAGTGGCCCACCAACATTTGTAGCTATGTCAGATCATGAACTCCAGGTACAACTGAGTGACTCCAATGGTCAGTGGACATGTCTTGAATCCAGGAATTTTGAAGATAAGGTAGGCAAGTAATCTGACTGTGCCAAAACATTTCCCTAGATTAAAGGTTTTCCACCAATCTCACACCCAGACCCTGATGCATTTGAGACTCTACATGGCCATGGGAAGTCTGGACACTAGATTATGTTACTAGTTGTTACCTTGCAGAAACAGTAGTACATTCTCAGTCTTGAATGATTGACTGCTGTTAAAGTCAGAAGGTATGACGACATTGCTGAATATTTAGTGCATCACATGAATCTGAACTGAGTAGTGTGGGTCAAACATGCTCATGCTGGTGTAGAGAGAGGATTTTAGAGAAGGGGGTATGTAGCCTGAAAGGGGGTAGGGGCATCCATTCCGGGAAAAGTTTTAAAATTGAGGTCCTCAGAAATGGGATTTATGGCATTCTGAGGACAAGTCAGTGTGTTATATGTCTCATCATCTTAATTTAGGGGGTTCGACCGAACCCCCCTAGATCTGCCCCAGCCACGGTCATGGTATTGTAATTTTTGATGATCTGATGATCCCTGAAGTATTAGAACAGCCTTAGCCTTTGATGAAATTTATCATTGATCTACAGATTGGACAGGCCATGTTTATTCCGAGCAGTTCTGGTTCATCGACTGAACATGTTGCTATAGCAACCCAAGATACTGTGTCAGTCTTGGCACCTGGCAAAGGTTTTCTATCAACATTGGATCATGTGATTGGTGGAAAATTAAGCTGTATGGACTGTACTGCTGACCGCCTTGCTCTTGGAGTGGGCTCATATGGATACGGCACACTTGGAAACAAAGTAAAATAAAGCACAACATTGTAATAACAAAACAAACAAAACCAACCAATTTGACCGAACATAGTGCTTTTCTTGTGACTCTCAAAAAAAGGAATTCACACAGTGATCGAATTGGAATTCGAAGCAAAGGAATGCCAAACGTGGAAAAATTGGGTTGGGTTTTTAGGAGAAAATAAGCAAATTTCTGTATTTCCTAAGAGCACTGTGCAATATTTGTGAGTAGACAACAGGTTGCAGCCCAATCAAGCACAATGAAAATGGGTGCTTCTGTACACAGCGTCAAAGCACGGAAAATGTACGATAGGGACGATCGCGTTTTGATTTTGTAATTTAGTGGCCAAAGGAGATAGTTGAGCAGAGCACATCAAAACGAATATGCAGTTGTTTTTTCCGAAAGAGCACAGTTCATTTAGAAAACCCGAAGATGAATAATGGAGGAGAGTGAGGGAATTTCACTTTACAAGGCTCTTGACTTAACAACATCAACCAATATTTCTGAATCCAATTTCGCATCAGTCGCGAGATTGTTATGTGTAACCTTATTTAAGCAAAATTTATTTTAAGGTATTTTAAGATTTTGCGATGTGGAGAGCCCCATTGCTACCTCCGAGTAATTTGACTTGTTTGTATAAAAACCTTTCAGTCAGCGCCTTCTAAAGTATTTATTTTGCCCTCACTGTGTAGCACTTGACGACTGCAGTTATAACAAAACTCTTAACTCTAATTAGAAGGTTTCTTTTTTAAAGATCAAAAGATTTCTTTAATGCTTTTTTTTTGTCTTTTCCAATCATTAGGTGCGTTTATACTGCCTGGAAACCACTAAAATGATTTCCATATTAGGAGCCCACTACCGCGAGATCACGTGTCTTGACCTAGCCAGTTGTCCTCCGCATCGCCTCGTGACAGGCAGCTATGACTGTAGGGTGCGGGTCTTTGACCTGCGCACTGAAAAGATAGTGCTTTCATTTCACTTGGGACACAAACGAGCGGTCACCGCCGTGCAAATGGACGACTGGAAAGTGGTCAGCGGAGCAGATGACGGAACATTACTAGTCTGGGATCAGCGAATGACGTCAGCTTTATGGATGACGCATGCGCGGCATCCAGTAAGGTTCTGCAAATTACAAGGTTCCCGGATGATTACGGCGAACATTCCAGTAGATAAAAGTCCGCGCGAGAATCTTTGGTATGCAGACGATTTGATTCTTCATCGAAGACATCGAGGAGTCATACGCATGTTTGATTTCTCTGCGAATAATGCGACTGAGGGTATTCCCGATATTTGCTCCTCTAATTATGACGATACAAGCGGTTACAACTATAACATAAAGCTTAGCGTGCCATATGACAGCATAGAGTTGTAACTGTAAAAAAACAACAACAACATCAAATTTTAAGTACTGGTTTGTGTTTGGTATCGTGGCTAGCACACGGTGATGACCTATAGTTCAATCCAGGGCTGTGGTGTCTGTGTTGTTAAGGAGCTTAAGCAAAACACGACAACGACGGCAACGAAAACGTCACCAAAGAAAAGGTTTAATGAGCAAAACAATAGCTGTGTACGTGCATTATAAATCTTTGTGTATTTCTTTGCCGTCCTCTGCAAAACAACAAACGTGAAATGACCAAGTTCTCCGTCGTCTACGGAACATGGACGACATCGGCTAATTTTTGGTATTTCCATTTGGAATTGAACGCCGTTGTTGCATATTTAGCTGAAGCACGTTTTTAGAGCCATTGGCGTGCCGAAGAGATCTAGATGTAAAATATAACTTTTTTCTAGGCGTCGTACTCGGCGAACTCGGTGTCGTCGACGTTGCTTAAGTTCCCTGTTATCTGGGGCAAGACAACCTGATGAGATGCTCAGGACAATTTGTGATTGACTGGCGTGGCTGGCCTTACAACTACAATAACAACGCTCACCTGGAAGGTGTTGTAAGTCCTTGCAATGACTCGGAAGCTATGGAACCCAGCCTTGCTCAGTACCATACCTCATGCCATGCGTCTTTAAATTCGTATTACCATGAAAACCGAGAGGCAAGACACTCAAAGGAGCGTTGCATTGCGCAGGTTTACATGTTACAAGCGATAAAACGCAAGTACTATAACACCTTATTATCCAGTTTCTGTTCTGTTATCTGTCAAGTGGTCGCTTACGGGAGGTTAAAAACCAATTAAAATTTCAAACTTTTAGCTCTAAAAGTGGTCGCGGTCGCTAGTGAGAAGTGGTCGCTTACAAGAGGTTCCAAATATATTGATTTCACTGGGAAACTTTTGGTATTTTGGAAAACTAGTCGCATACGAGAAGTGGACGTAACCGGAGGTTCGACTGTAGTTTTGTACAGCTGTTTATGCTAACTCAAATCAGTTTGAATATTAGGACCAGTTGCTTTTAGGAATATTTTATATTTTAATTCTGGATTTATCTTAGTGAATTTTCCTTTTTTTTTTCTTAATGTATATAGTAATTGTAAGTATGTAATGTTATTGTAAATAGTCGTGTGTTTTATCACGAGTCCCTGGTTCAGGAGATTGGGAAAGCACTCCCTACGTTTACCTTACCTTACCTTACCTTTGACACTTCAATGTATAACGCTGCATTTATAATTACAAACCAACGCTGTTTATAACTCTAAAAACTTGTTTCTGTTCTCTACTAATCAAGCAGCCTACTTTCTTTAGACATGAAGTGCATAGCGTAGATAATTATACAAAGAGATTGACTTGCATCAGGTAGTTAGCAAAAACTCGCGTTTCCAAAAAAGTATAACAAAACGTCGTTTCTCAAGACAAGTTCTGATATGATAAAAACGATAATTGAAGTTGACACTGATTAAAAGAGATCAAACGTTAGATGTTTCGATCACTTCAGTGATCTTTATCAGTTAGAAATGCATATATGTGTCCATTATCCGCTCGCGCGGCTGATCGGTGACAAAACATTCCAGTCCAAACCGTGCCACTTCACTACTTATGAACTGAAGTCAAAGTTTTTTATTCTTTATGTAAAAATGCTTCGTTTTTCGCGAGTTCTTTAGGAAAATTCATTACCTGACGAGGGGATTCTTAAATGAAATAAACCCCCGTTTCATTTATGTCTGGTACTCGCAAGCGTAAGTTGTACTTCAGGACAAAGCAGGGTGGAACTTGAATTGTGTTTGTTTTTGACTTGTGTTCATTTTTGTCGTCGTGGACGGCGACAATGGTTTTGAAAACATGATTAAAAGGACATTGTTTCTAATTGTTTTTAAGCTGTTTTGTCGCTCTGGTGCAATATCACGCAAAGCCTCGCTTTCAAGAGTCGCAATTCTACGCTGAATACCTCGCCTAGGTAACCCGTCAGGGTGCGAGAATTCTCTGAGCTATGCGATTCTTATAGAAATTCACCAGTTTCAACTCCCAGAGATGAAAATCGTGCGATGCATCTTCCTTCAGAGACAGTTCCGTTCAGCAATTGGGCTTAGTAAGAATTGAGATAAGGGTAAGCACTGCTTACTGGTGATGATACTGAGTCAACAGGTAGCGTGATAACAAAAACATGCAGTGTTTACCGTTAGCCAGTTATTACTGAGCTCAGCTGGTAACCCATGCTCAGCTCTTGCCAGATGTGACAGGGACTCGAGATCGATATAGATTTTGTAATTACCGAGGCACACACTCTGGCTTTCTCAGCAGCCGACTTAACATTCATACAAGGATTTCACCACGCGGCAACTTGGGCCCTTGAGACATTCCACCTAGACTTCCTAAAAGTCTCAAAAACTCATTCTCAAAAACTTTAAATTACTTCAAAATGATCCCGATACTGGTAGAATCTTTTCGAAACCGCCATTAATTTCATTCAAACGCGACAAAAACATAGGTAACGTTTTAGTTAGCAGTGCATTCAAAACGAGTGACCAACCTGGAACTTTTAAATGCGCACGCGCGCGATGTAAAACATGTCCTTTCATTTACAACGTTGAGAAATTGTCGGGACCCAAGCGATCCATTAAGATCACAGCGGATCATTTTACCTGTACCTCAGTCAATGTCATCTACTGTATAACTTGCACTCTTTGCAAAAAGTTATATATCGGCGAAACAGATAGACGACTAGGCGACTGTTTCCGAGAGGCTTCTAAACCGGTTGCTAGACACTTTAATCTGCCGAATCATTCTACGCAACATATGGCAGTCTGCGGCCTCTCCCTACATCAAGGAAGCACAGAAAGCCGCAAAACTCTTGAACAAAGATTTATTTTTCAAATCGGCACTCTTAATCCAACGAACGCTTTTCATTCAACTAATTCATTCTGTTGTTTTTCACGTTGCCAGGCACCAACCAATAGCGTAGCTCCATATTTCTGTATATAAACCACACACAACCCACAATTCCTTGATTCGCTCCGACGAGGGGCTAACGCTCGAAAAGTCAGCTTCCGAATCTCTTTACGGTGGACAATTCACATTATCAACCCAGTTGATAAAACCAAATTATCTTGTAACACTCCCACCGACGCAGCACCACAGTTTCTTTAGAAACTTACCCCCTTTATTCCTAAAAGTCTATCGCTTCTTGTCGAATAGGCTAGTTACGCTTTGGTGGAATCTAATTTGATCGAGTTCTTTACAACTAAATTTCTCATCCCTTTTCCCCTTATCAATGTTATTTTAAGATGAATGGTAGGTGCGATTGCACGCATTAAGAGAAAATAAATTGTGAAGGTTTCATTTAAAATGGCAACCAGCCACAGCCTTTTGAGGTATAGTGTTTTATAGCATTGGCGCATATGGAATATAAATGACATATGGAATGGCATTCCCCCTGAACTTCGTAAGTTAAGGAAAGCACCTTTTAAACGCAAACTGACTCACCTGCTTTTGAAAATTACTAAACAAGATGTGACGTTCAAACTAGCATATCGTCTAAGTTTCTGTTTCGTTCTGTGATATATCAGTGCCAACTCTTGTTTTATGTGCTTTTTACAGGCTTTATTTGGAAATAACCTTATTTTGCACCACACCCAGCGGACAAATCATCTCGTGTCACGTGACAGACGTTTAAATGTTATCATCAAACGACACTATTAGTCTTTGAATACCCTAAGTTTCAGGAATTTATGAAATGGTGACATTCATCAAGCAGATTCAAATTTAAAGAGCTCAGTCGTGTATTTGACCACATAAAAATTTACCCACAACTGAAGGAAACCTAAAAATAGTAGTTTACTAAGATAGAAAAACACCAAAGCGATCAGTAATAAACCATATTCAAGGAGCAAGGATGGTTCATGGAGAAGATGACGGATTACCAGGAGCCCAGCACTTGGGCTCCTGGGATTATCAACAATGAACTTGAAAAAATTGGCGTCTTTTAAGGCTCGTGAGGCATTCCTCATACACAGAGGAAAAACACTGGAGCCTGGAGGCCTTAACAGAAGAGATGAAATGTAATTTAATTTAATTTAGCTACCTTTTAATTTTCTATTGTCTATTTTACCTTGTTATCATGTATTATTATCTTTTATGCATTTTCCTTTTTTATTAATGTTACACATCACGTAGCCTTTTTATGTCATTTCCGGTAAATATAAAGATCTTGTAACAAGCATTTATCCATTCAATAAACCTGAAGAAGGCTGGTGTTGGCCAGCCGAAATATTGTAACAACGCCTATTTTCACGTTGTCTTGACCAACCTTTGCAGTATATTTTCTATTTTTAAAGTTTTTTGGTCTGGTCACGATCTATTTTGATCCAACGTAGAGCAAGTTTCGATCGTACACGGTTTTTGCAGTGGTTTAAGCCTTAAAAAGTCGAAAAAATTAGCTAAGCTAAGCCCCTTTAAAACAAAAGGCCACAAAATTTACACAGGAATCACCACTGATAATGTGCTTTTTTAAAAAAAATAGCTTATGATAGACTGTTAATCATGGGTTTAAACTGCAATGTGTAATCACGTTAATCGAGGAAACTGCATCGCCCGCTCTCTTTTCTGACAGCGGTTATATCAGAAAAGGCAGGTGATGTGTTGTAGCAGGTGTTTTCACAAATTAGCATTTGCATGAACCAGCGACGGCGAGGTTTAACGCCACATACAAACTGCCACGAAAAGAAGGAGGATATTGTACAGAAACTTGGTCTCGTTTCTTAAAAATGTGTTCATAATGATAACGATGATGCTATTGATAGTAGTTTTGCTTTTCATTTAATCGAAGTGCGATTTCAAGCTGGCGAAAGCTGTGTCCCAGATGCAGAAATCCTTTAAATCAAGCGATTATCTTGAAGCTTGTTAACAAAATTTTAGCATTTCGCGTCTTTTTGCGAAGGAAGGGCTCCAGACGTACTTTTATTAAAAATCATGGTTTGTCATCAAAATATCAGACATGAAATGAAAACGCCGTCGGTATTGTTGAATAATTCACTTTGAAAAAAATTAAATTGCTGCGGAAAGGGACTTCTGCCGAAAATCTGAATCCGACACTTTGTGTAAAATCGCCGTACTATGCGGGTTTTCGCGCGACTCCCAGGAGCCAATTCTACCATATATTCTGCTGATGAAAATCTGTGGTTGGCCGTTCTCTCACTTGAAGAGATCCCTGACAGCAGATGGGCTGTTTCAAGGAAAATTACTTTGTGTCATTTTTGCTGGGATCAAGACTAAACGTTTAGGTTCGGCTGTCGCGAATACGCCGCAAAGCAAGAGAGAAGAGAATACCCCCGGTTCATTAAAATGCGCTAACTGTTGGCCATTGTTTTGAAAATCTGTATGTAAATAAACACTTGCAAATGGGAGTGTTTTGACATGTTTTAGTGACAACAACATAAGGTTTATCACGAGATAAAGTAAATCTCAGCACAAAAGCTTTTCCGTTCCGATCGGCGAGCCTTCCAGCCGCCCCGCTTACTGATATGGATCGACTTTTTGCGTAAAAATGTTTTCACCAGTCGGAAATATCAGTAATCCAATATTCGCACAACGCAAGCGAGATGGCTTTTACTCGATGCCGGTATTTCCTTTTCATCGATCGCGGGTTCCGCAGTTCAGTGAAGACGCATTCGTGGTTGAAGCCTTACGAGACAAACAGGCGCTCTTAGCCTTATGATAGCAGTCAAAGAGAACAATAGCTAGACAAAAGATGTTCAAATTGCGCGATTTTTTCGAGTTTACATAATCCCGGTCAAACAATGGCGTGTTGAAAGTTTGGCTCGCGCCCACAAAGGCTCTCAATGTCATTGGCTTTTGTCAGAGTGCTGTCAAATTTGACCTGTCAATTCCTTATGACAGGCGGAGTCAAATTATATCAAAAGAGGAGCGCGTAAATGTGTTGTCTTTCAACAAGCTAATTGACGTATAGCATGGCCGACTAAGTGCTTTCTTATGCCGCGCGCTTTCATCCTTTCACTTTGCATTCCGTGCGCCAAACTGTATGCAAATTTTGACCGCGGAATAAACTTGAGCGTCGGTTTTTAGAAAATCCACAATCCCTCCTCTTGAATCGCATTTTACCGTCCCGTTTAGCAGCTGGCATAGTGCGAGGTGCCTCCCACTGGGCACGTAGAAGAGTTACTCGCATAAATTTCACGCGCAGAGCACTGTACTTTACATAAACGTACATACAGCGACAAGACGACTAGGAAACAGAAGTGGAGAGCGCGTACGATCGGCTGGATGAAGGGCCAGATTTGTAACATGGTTCAACAGTGCGCGGGATGCGAACTGCCCATCTCCGATAAATTCCTGTTGAAAGTTCTGGACCGAGTTTGGCACGTCAAATGCGTCCATTGCTACGACTGCAAATGCGCACTCACCAACAAATGCTTTTCTCGAGAGGGAAAGCTGTTTTGTAAGAATGACTTTTACAGGTACGTAGCTCACAATCGGCCGAATCACTAAACCGCCTGCTTATCTACACAACAGCCAAGCTCTCCCCAGATCAAGTTAATTCGATGGCAGTGAATTACACAATCTAACTTGTGCTCTTATTTTGAACATTTCAGGCGATACGGAACAAAGTGTGCTGGGTGCTGCTTAGGGATCTCGCCGAATGATATGGTCCGAAGAGCCAAACACTTGGTCTTTCACGTCAAATGTTTCAATTGTTCCAGCTGTAACCGGCAAATTTTGACCGGTGATGAATTGTATTATGTCGGAGAAAGCAAATTCGTTTGTAAAGAGGACTACTACCAATCACGCTTGCCATCCAAGAATTCCGGTGAGTGGAAGGGGAATTGGTTTGTTTATTAATACACAAACGGTTATTTAATCTTAATAGATCTAATTCTTGCGTATGTGTGTGTGTTACGTCCTTCTACAGACTCTGATTCCGAAGAGAAAGATCTAAGCTATGGTTTAGACGAGGATTTAGACGTAGCGCTCGGAACGAAACGTCGCGGACCTCGGACTACCATAAAAGCTAAGCAGCTAGAAGCCCTGAAGGCTACATTTGCAGCTACTCCTAAACCTTCCAGAAATATCCGCGAAAAATTAGCGCAAGAAACCGGCTTAAACATGCGAGTGATTCAAGTATGGTTTCAAAACCGAAGATCGAAAGAGAGAAGGCTGAAGCAGCAAGGAGTCTCTCAGCCTAGTGCAGGCCGCGCTGTGAGATCAGGAAGACGGTCAAGGAGAGCAAAGGGTGAAAACCTTGGAAACGGATCCACTAACCCCGCCGAACAGTCAATCAACACATCACATATAAATTACGCAGGTAGGCTACGAACACAGTCTGTTTACTTTTCTTCCGCATTCAAATTTATCCTGGAAAAACTCTCTCTGTAAGATCTGCTTTACAGCGCGAGGTCAACCGCCTCTTGGAAACCGCGCAAGAGCTCTCTGTGCCATGAGAGAATATATCAGTCAATTTTTAATGGATAGTACTCGAGAGTGTATTTGGAGAGCACTCAAAAGCTCTTCAATTTGATAGCCACAACAGCTCATATGACATGTTCCGTCTTGAATTAAGCTGTGAAATCTTTCTCAGTTGCCCTTGGAGATGGGGGAAATTTAGAAAGAACGTTTAAACACATCCGTGAGAGAGTGCCAAAACTACCTGACAACATAGATACAGAGTACTCAGGCGCGAATCCACCGCTAAGTGGGTATAAAAACGACATTTTTCTGCTCTATCAAAACTGGCAGGTAACCAGAAAATACTAAAAATCACGAATTTGAATAATTCGAGATCCACGGATCAACCTCCCATTGTGTTATAAAGGCATTATTCAACCATTTTGCCTGCCTTACAGTTTTAGCACATTTATGAGAACTGACAGCTGTGGAAACAGTATTCGTGCAGGAACAGTCGAATTTTGACAAAAAAGTGTTCAGCTAAAAATAGACAGCCGCTGCAGAGTAAGGCATGCAATATCGAAAGACATCTAATATGAGCTGGCAGGAAATGGTAAAATGGAAATGCTACTTATCATGAGTTTTGTTTAGTGATAAGGGATTTACCGGGGAGAAATTCATTCTTCCTTACTTCCTCGAGATATATCGTCTAAGCCAACTCCATTAAACCATAAAACTTTCGCGAGCTTTACTGCTATATTTGAATAAGGAAACAGATCCTTCGCATTTCGTGATTTTTGCTATGGGCGATAAATTGCATACAGATTTCGTGTTACTTCAAAAGGCCGGACAAACTGCGTACTGTTTAAAACCTTCCATTCTTTAATAATTCAACAAGTTTGGCGTTTAGCTTTTCGAAGTCAAAAACTACTAGAATAAAATATTCCCCGTGGTTCCAATCAAACTGAACCATTGGGAGACAATTTTAATTCGTTTTGCTTTACCGGATCTTCCATAGGTTTCTCGTGATTTTGGAAAAATGTCTTTACAAATTAAAATCTTCTGCTCAAAATACAGCAGTTTAGACGGCAATGAGATGAAGTTTGTTTCTTTTAGTTTGAACTAAGGGAAGACCAGGCTATTAAATTTTAAAAAAATAGTAATAAAATGAAAACGAAAATATTGAAATTCGCATTTCTGTCTCAAATCGTAACGTATCACAAAAACGGCAAAGCTTATCTGAGCTTAAAGAGCTCAATATTTTAATCGTAGGAGGTTTTTTAAAGTTATTTTACTGAAACGTTTCTAAGGTTTAATAAAACTGGAAAAATATTGAAGAGTGATTGATTACCATGACGAGTAGACGCCGATGTTTCTATGAGCTGAGTTTTGTGAGTTACTTATCTGTGTGGCATATAGGGTTACATTATTTCACATTGTGTGGCCAATACATAGGTGTAACTAAGAACATTAAACTAGAGAGTTGCGTTACGATGTAAAGCTTGTCTCTAGGTCGGGAAAAGTCACTTGCTATCTCTGTTTGTATTTACGAGATCTGAATATATTTAGTTCTAAATCTTCTTCACGGGTGTGCTAAGTGATTTGCAATGTTTCGAAACATCTCTGCAAATATTAAAGTGGCTCATTCATTAAAGAGGGTACAATATTGTAGGAGATCCGATAAAATGCCTTTCCTTTCCGTCTAATGGCATAACATCATTCTTATGGGCTTACTATGTTTGTCACTATCTCTTTAAAACCACAATGACTGTTTATAAAATATAATTCCTAAAAGCACCGAGGGCTTGTGAGGCAGTCCAACATTTTAATTTAAAGATCATGCGTTGACGGGCTGGAAAACTAGTTTTATTGCATAAGCCGTTTTTTCTCACTGTTTTTATTTACTTATTTCACACGTATAGCTCCACAAAATTCACACTTCCCCGCGACGTCTTTTGATGACTTTTACATGAAGGCTGATCCTGGTTTGCCGAACGAAGTGAACGCTGCTATGGATAATTCTCAAATGATTCAAAACACGGGATTTACCAACCAAGGAATCATGGCTGTGAATTCCGTTAACGATAACAGCTCGGCATTACAAATTAACCACTGTGTTGTTGGGCAGAGCCAGAATGGCGGAATAGCTTATGACACGGCAGCCGGGAGGCCACCTAACACAATACTTCCATCCGCCGAGGTTTGGTGAAAAACATGAAAGCGATTTCCCATTTCTGTACTCGAGAATCTACTATCTAAACGACAACAACAAAAAAAGAAATATTTAATGCATAGAAACAAAGTCGGCGAACAAACGGTTTGCCCCAAGTCAAAGAAAATAAAAGGCCTGAAATAGTGTTAATCCACCACTGATAACGACAAAGTGCGCGGAAAACACTCTTCTATTATCTTGTTTTAGCGGCACACCAAATGCTTGGCGAAGCTTAGACGGCCGAAGAAAACCTAGTTATCGTTTCATCAATAAACAATGCCGCGGCTCTAGTGCTCGCCTGACCATTAGAAAGATTAAGTAAATAACACAGCTTATTGCCTTGGGGGCATGCATAAAAAAGCACGTTTTCGAGCTCACTGACAGAGTTGTAAAGAACAGAAGAAAAATATATTAAAATGAAAAATTTGGCATCATAATCAGACGAAATACGTTCTAATATAAAGCGTTTTGAGAGAGGAAAATGTAACCTTTATGAATAATGGTTCGCTAGACGAACATCTGTATGAATTTGTAAATGTTAAAAAGAATATTTTATAATTCTGGTATGAGCAAACCCAACTGTTGTTCAGCTGCTAATGGTTACTCGACAGAACCGAGCTGGAAAACAACAGCTATGGTGATGCCACTGAGAATATATAATTTGGTCACCTTCGTGACCGGTGTAGATGAAAAAAATATTATTCAGCATTCTGCTCGTTCCAGAGTCTTGTGATTTTTATTCAGACGGAATAAAAAGTAATTTCTTCCAACAGGTGTAGAATTCATGAGTTGATCGTGTTTACCTAAGAGTCCTATCTAACTGTTTTAGTGCCAGTTCATTTTGCCAAACGTTTCTGGTCCGAGAAGCGTCTGAGAGACATAATTATTCTCAATGCATTTGCTTGAATTTTAAACGCATTGAAGCAGCTGGTTTTAGGCCTTTGCGTGCTAGCGCTACTTTCGTTCACCTATGAAAACTTAGCAGTCTTTAAATTCCTTTTGTTTTAAGCTTCTTGTTCGCTTATTAAGAAATGAATCATTGTCATTATGCTCTTCTCCTAAAAGGTTTCTTCAAGGGCGCCTTAGGAGCCGAAAACTTGCTGTACGTAAACTCATATGGATGGAAATCCATCTACCATCCCGCACGGATGATTACAAAAACAAGAAAACCAAAACAAGGCTCCAAGACGGAACTTCTTTTAAAAAGAACCTAGCGGGCGGGCAGCAGAACGCGCTAAACACATGGAACTTGCAAAAAGACCACCCAATGTTTTGCAAAACACTGTCCGGTTCGTTCTTTTAAAAGGCGAATCTAGCTTATGTTTTATGTATGACCACAAGAGAGGCTTTTTAAACCAAGACACTTGAATAGGGCCTGACCAGTGGGAGGTTGATTACAACATTTCCGAGGCACAGTCATGTTTCAGCCAGCTTTTGTTCCAACACGCCAAAATCCCGCCTCAGACAAGCCAGGGCAAAAAAAACAACGCGCAATTCGAGACTTCCCTTGCACAAAATTCGTTAAAAAATTGGTCTTAAAAGGTTCAAATCAGTAGAAAAGATGTGGGTTTGGCCGTATTTCATCAACAGGAAATTCAATAATTCGCTTGTAATTGATTGTAATTTTTTGAAAACGAAAGGACAAATTTATGTACATATTTAGTAACCCCCAAGCGGCGTCCAGTGATGCTTCTTTACTTTTTAGCTTTGCAAATGGACAGTTTTCGCAATGTGAGAACCCATGCACTTTATTTCAATTAAAGCTAGTCAAGAAGCATATGTTTTTATCTTTGTATGCTACAGGTGAAAATCTTAGAAAAATTCTGGTGCGAACCTAAATGTCAAGATTGTTTTAAATTGGCCATGCGTTAATCTTTCTTTCGTTTTTCTCGCGTGTACGCAAATTGAGTGTGATTCTGCCTGGAGCAAGAGTTGACCTTTTTTCGCGAACATCCGGTCCTTTTCTGTATTTGAGCGCATATTAAGAGCTCCACCACATTTTAACAACAAAAAGCCACTAATGTTCAATTTGAGACGTTAAGTGCACTTCCAAGCTAAGTACCAGCCAACACCTTTCAAATTTAAATGACTCCGTCGGAGCTGTATGCCAAAGGGACTTTTCAAGCTGAACACACTCGCAAAATTTATGTGGCTTCCGTTGATGTTAGAAAGCTCTTTTTTTAGTGACGGACAATTACAACTCGGGTAAACAGCCTTTCTCTCTTTAATTGCCAAAGAGCAGGGTAAATAGACTAAAGTTCTTTGCGTGAGGCGATTTGTTTGGTCCTCTCGGATAACTTTAAGTGTTTTCTAATCAAAGGCTCTCAAGAGACGTTATTAGCACCGGCTTTAATGGTTAAAAGCCTTAAAAGAGATCACTCTTACTTAAATGTATTCGGTGCAATGTAGTTTTAGCCGCGCCTCATCGTCGCAGAACACTGGAAAAAAAATCGAAAGTTTAAAAGTGTAGTCTTTAGCGTTTAATCTGTTTGTATTCCAAGCTTAGATCTGTTGCGAATAACAAAAGTCTCACGAGTTTTCGCGAAATGTCTTTCGAACCCGAGGGCAGGCATCATATCGGCTGAATCACCAAGCAAAATGAGCACTCCGATATTCTATACACAGACTCTCGTTTTCGAGAAATTTACATGTTATTGTCAGTATGACCTTGAAAAGAAATGAATATGGATAGGACCAATTGAATAGTACCCGAAACTAAAACCGCACCAAGAGTTTTCCACCGCATATCATTTTTTAAGTCGTGTTGTTCGATTGTATCGATATCAACCCTGGCGTGTTTCAGCCCCAGTTCGCCATTATGTCCGGGCCAATACCATTAGCTCAAAGTTTTACTCGAGAGTTTTAATAACAAACTCAAGAGGGGACAATATTTCACTTCTCAATAGCAAACCGTTGTTCTATTCTTTGTCTGAAAGGCTTATGTTGAGAGGACGCCTTGTTAACAAAATGTTCGCCGAAACTGTCCGTTTGAAAGCGAAGATTTCATATCCATAATTTCATATCATATACGTTGAAGCGAAGTTGCAGCGAAGTTGCAGCGACTTCGTTGCACCTCTTCTCAGTTCCAGGTGCCTAGCTGAGTGAAAGCTAAAAAAAAGGATTAGAAGTAGTTAATTAAAGCTTTCAGGCACTTTTAACAAGCCCATGTACAACAATAACTTGTTAAGTAGCTTAAACTGAAGCCTAACGATAGGTGAAGGAAGTGGAACTTCGCACTTGTGCGAGAATTATTCATCGCCATATATCTACTTTTTTGCCTAAATATACACAAGCATACTGTATTGCTGAGTGATGGATCCATAAAAAGCTTTTAGTTTAACAAACATTTAGAGGGAGATGATAAATACTCCGACGAAAAACAAAAGAATCTGAAAGAAAGGAGTGATTGTTGATTTTGTTAACTCAACTGACTAACACGGAACAAAGGCCATCGCCAATGACAACAAACTACTACTACAAACACGCTTTGTGTCCATGTTTTCTTAGATGTTGTCGTTTCCAGGCATGAGCGCGAAAAAAAAGTCAAGTTACGTTGCAGTTCATTAGCTGACTTTCAAACAGACTTATCTTTATCTAGTCAAGCCTCTTTAACCGTTACCAAAGCGGGTTTTCACTTAACTGGAAGCCGATAATGGAAAAATCCGATACTTCTTGAGTAAGGTGGAAAAAAGAAAGAAGGAAAAAACACTTTCACTAGCAGTTTTACACCTCTTAAGAGTTCCTGAGAAGCAATAACAAGCCACGTGCTCAATATTGTTCAGCTCTGAGGTTTGGAGATAAAGATTATTATAGGTGTCGTAGACAACACAACAATAGATCAAATCAGACGACAAGACTGCCTAAGTGAAAATTCTGTGTTCTCTCCCTCAAGCGGTTTCTTGTTGAGCGAGCAAGCTTTTATTGGTGACAGTGTATAATTCTGCACTTAGTAACTTTTCAATCTCCTATCGCACCATTGACTTCTTGACAAAATATTACCTCAGAGGGGGAAGAGGACACGGTAAATATAAATTCTCCGCACAATTAATTATGTAAGTTTATTCAACTGTAGTTCTGAGAATTTGGTTTATATACATCAAGACAATTTCGTTTAGTTGATTATTTTCCGTATTCTCATTACCTATCGGCTTTAAATTATATTAACTCCGTGGGGGGAAATTCGACTTCGACTTTTCATGATCAGAAATCATTAATTTTCAGCTTTTTATTTTGGGTTTAGAGTAATGGACATCAGTTCTGCATCTTACTATAAACGTAAATCATTTCTTTTTAGCACAAACGCCTTTCTCAGCCTTAACAGCAATCATTGTTTTAAGAAACTTATTACCGTCTATAAGATCACGACGCTAACTCGCCTGCAGAGAAAACGGGCTTCCAGTTATCAAACAGTACAGTACTAAACTTTTTATACATTTGTGTTACACGGTTTTACTTAGCCGCCGACAATATTTATAACAACAAAAATAACTAAAGAACTGTGGAATTTTCAGTACCTTAAAAAAATTGTAAAAATAAAAATAGTAATGGAAACATTGTTATCTTTGCGGTTTACTATTGTTCTTCTAAATCGGTCTTGATTGCGCATGGGTAAAACAAAGAATGGTTATTAATTAGGACCAATCGATGCCACTTACACATCGAAGTGGTATTACGTTCAATTTCAAAATCAAAAGTCAGTAACTCCCACAATAACTTAAACTAACAGATTCTTTTGTCCGTCGATTCCCAAAAGAGATTTAGATACAATGAAAACACCAACAAATATCAGTGAAGTTTGTCCAGAAAGCCTCGGAGCCCTGTTAGAATATTGATACATCGAACGTGGCCTATTGTTTCTCCCTCAACTCATCACGTCCCAAGGATAATATAAACAGTGGAGGAGATTAACTTCAAAAACTACTAACTCAACACCTTGAGTCATTTATACTTTATTTCGCACCGAAATGTTATGCATAGAAAAGACAATAAACAGAAAGATTACATGTCAAAAATAATACCGACTTGATTTAAATTACACCCATTAAAATGTTGCCCCACGAGTTATAACGTACAAAGCTCAAATTTGATATAAATTCCTCTCACTGACTCACACATTATTTAGCTGTAAATTTTTCGAACTTCTGAGAATGTAACGGTTCATCAAGAAAATATGTTCTTTTCACCTGTTCACTTAACAGTTTTCTGATACTGTCGACAGAACTGAACAATATTGATCATCAAGTGAATGGCCATTATTTCCTTGTTTGTGAATGCAGTAAAACTATTGTAGCCTTGTTTCCTGCTTCTTGAACGCGCCACGCTAATAATTACTCTGGCATTTCTGTATCAAGTAGGTCATCCAGAATATCTTTCTTCTTCTTTGCTGTCTTTGGAGCTGAACTTAAGTTAAGGGATTTATTACTCGCTTTTGAAAGCTTATTGTCAGTAATTTTTAATATACAAACAGAGAAAAGAAAGACTAATCTATTCACAAAGGATACTGCCATGGAAGTGTTCAGCGGTTCTCTTTCTCAGAGCATCTACACTGTCTTCGTCCTCGGCCCATTCTAGTACCAGTCTCCTCCCGTACAAATGAGTGCTGCTACAGAGGGACTCGAAAGCGCGCTATAAAACAGATCCATCACTTAATTATAAATACTGCTACCCAACCAGGAACCCATTACCCGGAGCTTCCATCTTCCATACTGACCGTCTGAGTCAACCCTGTCCCGTATCTTTTCATTTTAAGAAGCACCTCTCACGGGGGTGTGCGCAGGTGTTTTAATAATACCCAATCAAAAGAGAGCTGTCACCCTCTATTGTTGTACGTCACACGCAGGCCAGACGAAAGTATTTCAATAACGCGGACGTCAGCGTGTTTTCGCAGGAAATTAAAGAACCCCCGCAGATATCACAGTTCTAAAAATAAAAAGATATGGTACAGGGTTGAGTCAAGAGTACAATTCGTATGGAGGCTCCGAGTAATGGGCTCCTGAACCCAACCCAAAGATATTTTGAAACTAGTTTCATCATAACTGCGAGACGGTAGCACTGTTTGAGTCTTGGAGTCTAATGAACACACGATCACTTGTTGTCGAAGATTGGTATTAAAGTAATCAGTCACACAAGCGTGAAGGACGCGACTTGAAACATGGCAAATGAAACAGACATGCCACTGTCCCATCGTTCTTCATCGTTCCACAAACTAGTGGCCCTCATATAAAATATACAGAAAAAAAGATAAAATGTTAAAAGTTAAAAATATAAAAAGTGTCTTAAAACGAGCAATGACAACATGCGACATCTTGAGTTTCAGAGCATGGCCTTCAAGGCTGGAATTCTACATAAACGCAACATATTTTTCAATGAATTTTTATCTGATTTGTTAATACACCGCCTGAAAAAACGTCTTAACTTAAAAGGGAATTGAAACCCGCATCGCGTACGAGCCTTTTTGCTTGGCTTTTATTTTTTTCTGGATGATGCTATTTTTCAAAAAAAAAAAACAATCATACTATAAAGCAAGAGGCACATTATACCTTTTAAAAACTTTACATTCGCACCGTTAAAAATACTATTTTAAAAAACTTCCGTTTCCCATACCGGGAGTCGAACCCGGGCCGCCTGGGTGAAAACCAGGAATCCTAACCGCTAGACCATATGGGAATTTCACACATATATCTGTCGTTTCATTATAAAATTTCATGTTACTGACAATAATGAAAGCCCCGAGAAGATGACTTAGTTCGCCTCATAAAATAACTCCTTATACCGTTTCTTATTGAGCCAATGATTGTCATACTCCTTGGCATAACTTTACAACCAGTAGCGATGCCTGGTGTAAAGTTAGCGTCCTTAACGTTAATAATCACAGGGCATTGTTTGTGAATTTATTAACCCGGTGAATTTTCGCTTGGAGAGCCACGTGGTCGCTAATCCTGGTGCATATTTCCTGGTCTACAAACACACCCTCACACTCAACACTATGAAACGAACAACGATCAATCATCGTTAACAAATTCCCATATGGTCTAGCGGTTAGGATTCCTGGTTTTCACCCAGGCGGCCCGGGTTCGACTCCCGGTATGGGAAATTCTTTTTTTCTTCTTTTTTTCCCTTTTTTTTCTCATAGTTTGCTGCATGCACGGGAAAGCCCGAAAAAAGGGAAGTTACGTTGTTCGTTAGCTGACTTTCAAACAGACTTATCTTTATCTAGTCAAGCCTCTTTAACCGTTACCAAAGCGGGTTTTCACTTAACTGGAAGCCGATAATGGCAAAATTCGATACTCCTTGACCAAGGTCGAAAAAAGAAAGAAGGAAAAAACACTTTCACTAGCAGTTTTACACCTCTTAAGAATTCCTGAGAAGCAATAACAAGCTACGTGCTCAATATTGTTCAGCTCTGAAGTTTGGAGATAAAGATTATTATAGGTGTCGTAGACAACACAACAATAGATCAAATCAGACGACAAGACTGCCTAAGTGAAAATTCTGTGTTCTCTCCCTCAAGCGGTTTCTTGTTGAGCGCGCAAGCTTTTATTGATGACAGTGTATAATTCAGCACTTAGTAACTTTTCAATCTCCTATCGCACCATTGACTTCTTGACAAAATATTACCTCAGAGAGGGAAGAGGACACGTTAAAAATATAAATTCTCCACACTATTAATTATGTAAGTTTATTCAACTGTAGTTCTGAGAATTTCTGATTATTTTCCGTATTCTCATTACCTATCAGCTTTAAGTTATCTTAACTTCGTGGGGGGAAGTTCGACTTCGACTTGGATTTAGAGTAATGGACATCAGTTCTGCATCTTACTATAAACGTAAATCATTTTTTGTAGCACAAACGCCTTTCTCAGCCTTAACAGCAATCATTGTTTTAAGAAGCTTTTTACCGTCTATAAGATCACGACGCTAACTCGCCTGCTGAGAAAACGGGCTTCCAGTTATCAAACAGTACAGTACTAAACTTTTTATACATTTTTGTTACACGTTTTTACTTAGCCGCCGACAATATGTATAACAACAAAAAATAACTAAAGAACCGTGAAATTTTTAGTAGATTAAAAAAAATGTAAATACAAAAATAGTAATGGAAACATTGTTACCTTTGCGGTTTACTATTGTTCTTCTAAATCGGTCTTGACTGCGCATGCGTAAAACAAAGAATGGTCATTAATTAGGACCAATCGATGCCACTTACACATCGAAGTGATATTACGTTCAATTTCAAAATCAAAAGTCAGTAACTCCCACAATAACTTAAAGTAACGGACAGTGGGATCAAGAAACGGACCCCACAATTGAGCCATGGACGAATTCTGCAGATATAAATAAGGTAGTAAAGCATTAGGTATGTCGGGTTGGGTGAAATGCTCGCTTAAGGGGCTACTACCGAGGAACTCGCTTTCCTGCAAATGCCCCTGGGAAGGTCTGAGACAGAGGCTGCAATGCATCCCAGATGGATGTCCTCCGAATCAGAGGGGTGGATCACTAGAAACAGGCTTGGCGAGTTGCACTTGGCAGGTGATCCTACTCTGTGTCAGCGTAGAGGATGCCAGTAGCTGCGTCACAGTTGGAAAGGTTGCACGGCCAGCTTGGTTAGTTCAATTAGCGAGGTAGTGCCATGCAAAGGTGCTATAACTCAATTCAGACTACTCTTCATCCAACCCTTTTTTTTTGAAAGAATAATGAAAGACAAAAAAATGCTTACATAGAAGTGCCCAAATACTCTCGAAATACTTTGCAACGTAAATTTGGGTTTGCTGGATTGACTTCCATTATCTTTGTAGCTCTGGCTTTGTAGCTCGCTTGAAATTACACCAAAGCGCAGAAAAAGGATAATTCGTTTCAATACGCCACGTTCGATATATCAATATTCGAACTTGGATCCGAGGCTTTCAGGACAAAATTGGAAGATTCCTTTGTCCCTCGATTCCCAAAAGAGATTTAGATACAAAGAAAACGCCACCAAATATTGAAGTTTGTCCTGAAAGCCTCGGAGCCCTGTTAGAATATTGATATATCGAACGTGGCCTATTGTTTCTCCCTCAAGTCATAACGTCCTAAGGATAATATAAACAGTGGAGGGGATTAACTTCAAAAACTACTAACTCAACACCTTGAGTCATTTATACGTTATTTCGCACCGAAATTTTTTATGCACAGAAAAGACCATAAACAGAAAGATTGCATGTCAAAAATAATACCGACTTTTACCCGTTAACTGAGATACTACCGCACGAGTTATAACGTACAAAGCTCAAATTTGATATAAATTCCTCTCACTGACTCACACGTTTCTTAGGTGTTAAGTTTTCGAACTTCTGAGAATGTAACGGTTCATCAAGAAAATATGTTCTTATCACCTATTCACTTAACAGTTTTCTGATACTGTCGACAGAACTGAACAATATTGATCATCAAGTGAATGGCCGTTATTTCCTTGTTTGTGAATGCAGTAAAACTATTGTAGCCTTGTTTCCTGCTTCTTGAACGTGCCACACTAATAATCACTCAGGCATTTCTGTATCAAGTAGGTCATCCAGAATATCTTTCTTCTTCTTTGCTGTCTTTGGAGCTGAACGTAAGTTAAGGGATTTATTACTCGCTTTTGAAAGCTTACTGTCAGTAATTTTTAATCTACAAAAGAGAAAAAAAAAGACTAATCTATTCACAAAGGATACTGCCATGGAAGTGTTCAGCGGTTCTCTTTCTCAGAGCATCTACACTGTCATCGTCCTCGGCCCATTCTAGTACCAGTCTCCTCCCGTACAAATGAGTGCTGCTACAGAGGGAGTCGAAAGCGCGCTAAAAAACAGATCCATCACTAAATTATAAGTACTGCTACCCAACCCAAAGACATTTTGAAACTAATTTCATAACTACGAGACGGTAGCACTGTTTGAGTCTTTGAGTCTAATGAACACACGATGAGTGGTATTAAAGTAATCAGTCACACAGGCGTGAATGACGCGACTTGATGACAAATGAAACAGGCATGTCACTCTCCGATCATTCTTGCAATCAATACTGAATTGAAAAGCATTAATCTTTGGCTCAGAGCTAACAAATTAAGCCTCAATGTGGCAAAAACTGAGTTTATGGTCATTAGCTCACGACAAAAACTGCAGTCTTTAACTGAATGACAAGACAGTAAATATTAATGTAGAGGGCGTCAAAATAAACCAAACAGATCATAGCAAAGCTCTCGGACTGAACATAGATGAAAACCTATCCTGGAAGGAGCACATACACGAAATTTCAAAAAAGGTCGCTTCCAGTATCGGTGCACTTAAGCGAGTCAGACCGTTTATTTCAATGCACACCGCTATTAAAATATACAAAGGTCTTATCGAACCACATTTTGATTACTGCAGTGTTGTTTGGGATGGCTTGTCGCAACAGCTGAGTGAGAAACTACAAAAACTACAAAATCGCGCTGCCAGAGCAATTACTAAATCAAGTTATAATACGAACTCTAGCTATCTTCTCAACTCTCTCAGCTGGGATAACCTATCAGTTAGAAGGACGAAGCAGAAGGCAAATTTAATGTATAAATGCGTTAATAAGCTCGCCCCAAATTATCTTTGTAACATGTTCACTCCGAGGGCTTTGTCCTTTGATGTCCGTGACGCGAGTCAAAAATTGTACTTGCCGAAACCGAGAACTGATTACCTGAAGCGTAGTTTCAGTTATAGCGGAGCTTATCTTTGGAACGATCTCCCTGAGGATATCCGCACTACAAAATCTTTAAGCAACTTTAAAAGAAGAATCGATAAATGGCTCTCTGTATCGGACTCCCACACGACAAATATGTAAACCAGTAAATAGAAAATTTTATTTAAGAACTTCTATTGTTAAACTGATATTTTTACCGTGTTTTAAATAAAGATTTCATTCATTCATTCATTCACAAGACAAGCCACGTTAAGTTTCAAATACGAATTCTTCTTACTTATTGCAAGTAAATTTTTCATAGTTTTAAAAGTAAATGGCAAGTCAAGACAGAGCTTGAGATATATTCTTAACGTGCTGAAATTATTAGAAGAAATTAGTTTTTGCTCAATTTAGGAATGTGATAATTCTTTTGAACCTGGTGAGCTTATTGAGACTACTAATTCAGTTTGAGTATTCCAGCTATAATTATTGTTTAGAGATATGACTTAACCCCGCTAGAGCTCGTATTCAGTGTGCCTGGACAGTGTACTCAACTGCACAGCGTTAGGATACAGAATGTCTTTTTCTCTGTGATTATAACTACGATTACTTACCCAAAAAGTTCTTTGAGTTCTTTCTTGGACGCTTCAAAAGGCACATTCCGCACC
>OZ026596.1:44216910-44236910 GCA_964020085.1 Micromussa lordhowensis
CGAGTAAGCCGCTGTGAAAAGAGAAAAGTTGTGGTGACTCTGCTAAGTTGAGATGACAGAGAATTCACTCTGATGTGTAATACGCACTTCTTTTGGACAATTATAACCACAAAGACAATAGATCACATCATTTTCCTGGAAAATATTAAATCCTTTGCTGAAAAAGCTTAATTATTACAAAATGAACGTAAACAGCGACTGAATTAAGTTACGAATTTAAATAATCAACAGAGCCTTCACTAACCTGGCTTTCCTATGCGACATCTTGAGTTCCAGAGTATGGCCTTCAAGGCTGGAATTCTACGTAAATGCAACATATTTTTCAATCAATTTTTGCCTGATTTGTTAATACACCGCTTGAAAAAACGTCTTAGCGTAAAAGGGAATTAAAACCCACGTCGCGAACGATCATTTTTGCTTGGCTTTTATTTTTTTCTGCATGATGCTATTTTTAAAAAAAAAACCAATCATACTATAAAGCAAGAGGCACATTATACCTTTCACAAACTTTGCTTTCGCACGGTTAAAAATAATATTTTAAAAAACTTCCGTTTCCCATACCGGGAGTCGAACCCGGGCCGCCTGGGTGAAAACCAGGAATCCTAACCGCTAGACCATATGGGAATTTCATACATATATCTGTCGTTTCATTATAAAGTTACATGTAACTGACAATAATGAAAACCTCGGAGAAGATGACTTAGTTCGCCTCATAAAATAACTCCTTATACCGTTTCTTATTGAGTCAATGATTGTCATACTCCTTGTCATAACTTTGCAGCCAGTAGCGATGTCTGGTGTAAAGTTAGCGTTCTTAACGTTAAGTAATCAAATGGTGACGAGTGAAATTAGGGAATAATTTCACGCGCGTTTTGTCAAAATTCTTATAATAAAAGGCGAGGGAAATTATCCGAATTTTGACAAAACGCAAGTGAAATTATTTCTTAATTTTACGAGAAAACCATTTGATTACCTTTTAATATCGTGGGTGACAAATTACGCTCACAACCGTTTTTTTTTCACTGTTTTATTATATCGAAAACCAAGAACATTAGGTTTAGTTTAAAGCATATATTATTGCTTAAGTCCGCAACTTTCTGAGTTTCTTCACAAAAAAATACCTTTCGAATTCTTCGTGCTTGTTCATAATGTTTCAAAACTAAGGCAACTGTCAAATCTTTCTTAAATGATTGGCTCTAATTCGTCATGAACCAGTGATGAATGAAACGACAACGGCGTCCGTTGAAATGCCCTGAAACTAAAATTTTGCACGAGGCCCATATAAAATTTGCAAGGAGCACGATTGCGGACAAATTACCCATCACCGCTTGTTGTGCATGAAGCGTTTGCCTGTCCGGCATGTCCTTGGTTGATCGCCACATTACAGTTGTGGAAATTGTAGATGTGGCCACTGCTCACCGCTGCTGTGGAATGGATGAGTTTGCCTTTTGGTCGAGGGTCGAGGGTCGAGGGTAACTAGTCGAGGGTCGAGGGTAAATGGTCGAGGGTCGAGGGTAAATGGTCGAGGGTAACTAGTCGAGGGTCGAAAAATTCTTTACAATTATTTTTGAATGTCGTCAAATCAAATTTCGGGTTTACTCGAGTTTCCGGTTTCTGTTTTATTTTACTAGGTATACCTATCGATAGAGTGCCAACGAGCAAATAATTTGTGCTATAATAAGGGGTTTATTAATACAGCATAACGGATTTTTGGTTCTCTTCTGTTGCAAACATTACCGAGAGAAAATTATTACGCGTTTTACCGGCCGGTAACGTTTGTCACGCAATCCCTGAATATCAAGAGTATTGGAATGTATCGCTGCTCGGTCGAACTTTCAGTTCAATATGATGGGCAAACTCAAAGTGAAAGTGAACACGCTAGTTTGATTGATCAACACGACTCGTTTAATTCTGTGGCAAAACAGATCCGATCTGTGTTTTTGAACACTGGATTCGACTGTATGATAAACACGCTCGTTCAGTGTCTTCAGTTCTGTTCGGAAACACTGCCGACTCAGTTCGATATGCTAGATTTCAACCCTGGATTTGCTCTAGTGGTTCGAGCGGTGAACACAATCTTTCCAAAAAAGCTGCCCGATGGAACTTTGAGCGGAACTTACAGTTCGATATAGGTAAACAGAGAAGGAATACACTGTTTCGATTCATGAACACGCTCGTTCAATTCTGTGGTGAACACGCTGGTTCGTTTTCGTGTCGATTTTGTGTCTTGGATTTGCAGTTTTCCTGAATATTCGAATTAGAAGAAGAGTTTTGTAAAGGGTACGCTCCCCAATTGAACTTTCATTTCGATAAAGTGAGAGAGGAAACACACTGGTTCGATATGTTTTGAGACTATGAAATTGTTCACAGTTGGATAAACACAACTGCAAAGAAAACAATGACATTCCACGAGACAAGTCTAGATGTAACGCGCCTCCTGATTGGGTAAAAACTACAATAGCTCGAATAGTTCCGTCCTTGCAATTGGCTCAAACTGAGCCATTGTTACATCTTACACCTTACAGTTACACTTTCAGAGCTCGATCGAGAATTTTTTCGCATACGCCATTCTTCGCGCGGCACTATTCTCTGCCGCCTCGCCAGCCGAGCGTCTTCGCTCGGCTGGCTCGTTGGCAACTAGTGGTATCGTGGTGGTGGTATCATGTGTTTTTTAGCCTAGAATTCCCAACTAAAGCAACCAAAGGAAAGAGGAAACGTGACAGGAAGTTCAATACCATTAAACAGTTGACTGTTCTTAAGAGAACTTTGAAGACTTTTAAGACTTTTAAGACTGATAGAGTACAATGTATGTGGATGTTTTTCTTTAAAGTTTTAGATGTGAGAAAGGTTTAATTTCGAGAAAATATCCGGTATTTCCCATTGAGAAATTTCTATCTCTTGTACTACCTAGGAATGTGATAATAACACCTTATTATCTTATTTATCTCTTAAGGCTGGTTTCCATATGATCGTCCGGATCGTCCCGATCGTCCCAGTCGTCTCAAAAAATGTTCAGACGATCGGGACGATCATATGGAAACGCTACCCAGACGATCGCAAACGACCCGGACGACTGAGACGACCTCCATCGCTTGGATAGAATTGAGTTCTATCCGGACGATCGGGACGATCGTGCAAATTTTGAAGCGATCATATGGAAACGCTCTCAGGATGGGTTATTAAATGGTTATTAAAAGAATACGGCAGGGGAAAGTTTCGAGTTAACCATCTTTTGAATTCGTTAATTTTATCAAATATAACAGGCACCGGAAACTCAAGTAAACACGAGCCTATATGAAAAATTGATATGTCAACGTACAAAAATAATTGTCGAGGAGTTTTCGACTCTAGACTAGTCATAAGCGAGTGAAATGTTAGACAAGAAAACCGAGAAAACCATTGGGTTTCTCCTATCAATATTCAATATTATTTACTCGGGTGTTGCAACGACACATGATACCACCAGGTGTTAATGTAAAATAAAACAGAAACCGGAAACTCGAGTAAACCCTAAATTTTGATTTGACGACGTTCCAAAAATAATTGTAAAGAATTTTTCGACCCTCGACTAGTTACCCTCGACCATTTACCCTCGACCCTCGACCATTTACCCTCGACCCTCGACTAGTTACCCTCGACCCTCGACCCTCGACCAAAAGGCAAACTCGAACTCGACTGGTTGTCTGGTTTAAGTGGATTTCTTTGCCATCAATCGCTGCTCGTCTTCGTTCCCGGAGTCGTAGGCTTCAACGCTTTGTTCTTGTCGATGGCCAGTTATTGTTATTATTTCGGATTTTGGAACTCCCTTAGCCTTGAGCTTTCTGATCACCGTTTTCCGGACTGAGTGGTTGGATAATCTTTTCTCAGGACACATATCTTGTAACGGTGAGTTTTCTTTCATGCATTTCATAATTTTACTGATGGTATTTTTACCCATTCGGGTCTTCTTGTACCATACGTCTGTTGTGGTGGGGTTGTCGATGCATGCTAAGTAGAACGGACCCGATAATTTTAAATCTTCAGGCCTCTTGAACAGGTAACTCTTGAAAAGAGCCACGGGACATCGTGCTTCACCAGTTGCGAACATTTTGGGTAGTACAGATCTCGGCTGAACTCGTAAACCTCCTTGACGTGTTTTTGTCGGGCTTTCTGCGAAGGTTACAAACTCGTTGCCGTTGTCGTCTTTATTGAGCGTGAAATCCTCCACATTCATCGTGTAATGCTCTTGGCAGCCGCGCAGGCCGAAATGCTGCGAGAGCAGCCACCACATTGTATTCAGGAGTGACCGTGGAGATGAATTTCCAAGCTGCCCGCTTTCCCACAAAGCTTCTTCTTCCTCTCTGGTTAGGCTTCTGGACTTATTTGGTACTGAATTTTCCTTTACCTTCATTTCTTAGCTTACGCGCCTTTCCCTCAAGAACTTTTCGGGAATTGAAAAATTCTCTGTCCTTTATAATTGAAAAAGAACAAACCTTTTTCTTTCAAATGGCGGTCAAGTGCTGCTTGCATCACTTTTAGGGAACCAGGTTCGTAATCAGTTCCGTACACACGAAGGCGTAAAATCGCTCGAGCACTTTTTCCAACTGCTCAGGTGGAATCATCCTCAGGTTTTTCTCAAGGCTATTTTCGTCACACCAGTTGTCAAAAACCCTCACCCAGTTGGTTGTGCTCTTTCGCGTATTTAAGTTATCTGCGGCTTCTTTACTTTCTTGAATCTCGACGCCATCTTGGCACTGATCGAGCGACAGATGTTGCCATGGCAATTTTATAATTTCACATGTGAAATTATAAATTAATGCTGAAATTTCGCGCCAAAATTAAGGAGTAAATTTGTCACCCATGATATACTAATCACAGGGCATTGTTTGTGAAATTTAGCAACCCGGTGAATTTTCGCTTGGAGAGCCACGTGGTCGCTATTCCTGGTTCATATTTCCTGGTCTACAAACACACTCGCACACTCAAGGGTCACTCAAGACTATGAAAAGAACAACAATCGGAAACTACCAACCAACACCCATATGGTCTAGCGGTTAGGATTCCTGGTTTTCACCCAGGCGGGCCGGGTTCGACTCCAGGTATGGGAATGGCTTCATTTCCTCCCTTTTCTTTTTTTTTTAGCATGCGTTTGCATGCACGGGAAAACGCGAAAAAAAGGCAAGTTAGGTTGTTCATTAGCTGACTTTCAAACAGACTTATCTTTATCTAGTCAAGCCTCTTTAACCGTTACCAAAGCCGGTTTTCACTTAACTGGAAGCCGATAATGGCAAAATTCGATACTCCCTGAGCAATCTCGATAAAAGAAAGAAGCAAAAAACACTTTCACTAGCAGTTTTACACCTCTTAAGAGTTCCTGAGAAGCAATAACAAGCTACGTGCTCAATATTGTTCAGCTCTGAGGTTTTGGAGATAAAGATTATAGGTGTCGTAGACAACACAACAATAGATCAAATCAGACGACAAGACTGCCTAAGTGAAAATTCTGTGTTCTCTCCCTCAAGCGGTTTCTTGTTGAGCGCGCAAGCTTTTATTGGTGACAGTGTATAATTCTGCACTTAGTAACTTTTCAATCTCATATCGCACCATTGACTTCTTGACAAAATATTACCTCAGAGGGGGAAGAGGACACGGTAAGTATAAATTCTCCGCACAATTAATTATGTAAGTTTATTCAAATGTAGTTCTGAGAATTTGGTTATACATCAAGACAATTTCCTTTAGTTGATTATTTTCCGTATTCTCATTACCTATCGGCTTTAAGTTGTATTAACTCAGTGGGGGGAAATTCGACTTCGACTTTTCATGATCAGAAATCTTTTTTGTTCAGCTTTTTCTTTTGGATTTAGAGTAATGGACATCAGTTCTGCATCTTACTATAAACGTAAATCATTTCTTTTAGCACAAACACCTTTCTCAGCCTTAACAGCAATCATTGTTTTAAGAAACTTATTACCGTCTATAAGATCACGACGCTAACTCGCCTGCTGAGGAAACGGGCTTCCAGTTATCAAACAGTACAGTACTAAACTTTTTATACATTTTTGTTACACGTTTTTACTTAACCGCCTACAATAATTATAGCAAAAAAAAGAACTATAGAACTGTGAAATTTTCAGTAAATTAAAAAAAAATTGTAAAAATAAAAATAGTAATGGAAACATTGTTACCTTTGCGGTTTACTATTGTTCTTCTAGATCGGTCTTGATTGCGCATGCGTAAAACAAAGAATGGTCATTAATTAGGACCGATCGACGAAACTTACACATCGAAGTGGTATTACGTTCAATTTCAAAATCAAAAGTCAGTAACTCCTACAATAACTTAAACTAACGGACAGTGGGATCAAGAAGTGCACCCCACAATTGAGCCATGGATGAATTCTGCAGATATAAATAAGGTAGTAAAACATTAAGTATGTCGGGTTGGGTGAAATGCTCGCTTAAGGGGCTACTACCGAGGAACTCGCTTTCCTGCAAATGCCCCTGGGAAGGTCTGAGACAGAGGCCTCAATGCATCCCAGATGGATGTCCTCCGAATCAGAGGAGTGGATCACTAGAAACAGGCTTGGCGAGTTGCATTTGGCAGGTGATCCTACTCTGTGTCAGGGTAGAGAATGCCAGTAGCTGCGTCACAGTTGGAAAGGTTCCACGGCCAGCTTGGTTAGTTCAATTAGCGAGGTAGTGCCATGCAAAGGTACTATAACTCAATTCAGACTACTCTTCATGCAACCCTTTTTTTTTGAAAGAATAATAATAATACTCTCGAAACACTTCGCAAAGTAGCTTTGGGTTTGCTGGATTGTTTTTCGCTGTCTTTGTAGCTCGCTCGAAATAAAACCTAACTTTTTTTTTTTATTGGCTAAAAAAGTTCAGTGATACAGAGCTACAGTACAGAAAAATACACTACATTATACTACAATACTGTTTTACCGTGCTGTGTTTTAAACATTACATTTGTTGTGGAATAACATAAGCGAAGAGAAAATGAAAAGTGAAATACAAAATGAAGTTACAAAAGGACATGCAGATACAAGAAAAAATCAAAAAAGATAAAAATAGAAATCACAAATAAGCAAAATAAAACAAAACGGAGCAATACAAAGCTGGTACTAGTACAGGCCAAGCTACAATATTTACCATCTATCGGCGCTGATTTAAGCCTTAAAGAGAGTCTTATTTCCGGTTAGAAAAGAAGCGTCAATTACGTCTTGCGAGAGTAGGGTCATACGGATAGCCGGTTGAATTACAGAAGTTTTTAAAGCTCAATACACACTGCAAGAGGTTCCCATTTTTTCCTGTCACCACCTTTTGTCTCCAGCTCGTATCATGATTTCAGAAGAAGCAGATAATGATCAAAGTGGGGTAAAGTTTCGTTTGTTTTAGCAAGCCAGATATGATATCGTGCTAGCAGTAAACAGTAGTTAATTTGGAGGGCATATTTCGAGGTGTCAGGCTTTAGTCCGAGAGCAGTAGTATTCAGTAGCATGAAATTGTTCTGTATAATATTCATATTTTGTAGCCATTCCATTACACTTTTCCAAAGCTTAGAGGTTTTTTGGCATGTCCAGAAAAGATGTATTAATGTTTCAGGCGCGTTTTGACAAAAGGTGATATTTTCATTTTCCTTCACCTTAATTTAAAACAAAAAATTGTTAGTTGCCAGACGTCTGTGAAAAAGTTTAAAATGAAATTCTATTAACTTTGTGCTTTTGGTGCACCGCAATGCCAAAAGATATGCCGAGCTCCAGTCGAGGTTTTCACTGCTCAAACAACTGCAGTCCATAAATAAAACCTAACTTGGATCCGAGGCTATCAGGACAAAATTGCAAGATTCTTTTGTCCGTCGATTCCCAAAAGAGATTTGGATACAAAGAAAACACCACCAAATACTGAAGTTTGTCCTGAAAGCCTCAGAGCCCTTCTAGAATATTGATGTATCGAACGTGGCCTATTGTTTATCCCTCAACTCATAACGTCCCAAGGATAATATCAACAGTGGATTGGATTAACTTCAAAAACTACTAACTCAACACCTTGAGTCATTTATACTTTATTTCGCACCGAAATTTTATGCATAGAAAAGACAATAAACTGAAAGATTACATGTGAAAAATAATACCGACTTTATTCAGAGTACACCCATTAAAATGTTACCGCACAAGTTATAACGTACAAAGCTCAAATTTGATATAAATTCCTCTTACTGACTCACACATTTCTTAGGTGTAAATTTTTCGAACTTCTGAGAATGTAACGGTTCATCAAGAAAACATGTTCTTATCACTTGTTCACTTAACAGTTTTTTGATACTGTCGACAGAACTGAACAATATTGATCATCAAGTGAATGGCCATTATTTCCTTGTTTGTGGATGCAGAAAAACTATTGCAGGCTTGTTTCCTGCTTCTTGAACGTGCCACAGTAATAATCACTCAGGTATTTCTGTATCAAGTAGGTCATCCAGAATATCTTTCTTCTTCTTTGCTGTCTTTGGAGCTGAACCTAAGTTAAGGGATTTATTACTCGCTTTTGAAAGCTTACTGTCAGTAATTTTTAATATACAAACAGAGAAAAGAAAGACTAATCTATTCACAAAGGATACTGCCATGGAAGTGTTCAGCGGTTCTCTTTCTCAGAGCATCTACACTGTCTTCGTCCTCGGCCCATTCTAGTACCAGTCTCCTCCCGTACAAATGAGTGCTGCTACAGAGGGACTCGAAAGCGCGCTATAAAACAGATCCATCACTTAATTATAAATACTGCTACCCAACCAGGAGCCCATTACCCGGAGCTTCCATCTTCCATACTGACCCTCTGAGTCAACCCTGTCCCGTATCTTTTCATTTTAAGAAGCACCTCTCACGGGGGTGTGCGCAGGTGTTTTTATAATACCCAATCAAAAGAGAGCTGTGACCCTCTATTGTTGTACGTCACATGCAGGCCACACGAAAGTATTTCAATAACGCGGACGTCAGCGTGTTTTCGCAGGAAATTAAAGAACCCCCGCAGATATCACAGTTCTAAAAATAAAAAGATATGGTACAGGGTTGACTCAAGAGTACAATTCGTATGGAGGCTCCGAGTAATGGGCTCCTGAACCCAACCCAAAGATATTTTGAAACTAGTTTCATCATAACTACGAGACGGTAGCAGTGTTTGAGTCTTGGAGTCTAATGAACACACGATCACTTGTTGTCGAAGAGTGGTATTAAAGTAATCAGTCACACAAGCGTGAAGGACGCGACTTGAAACATGGCAAATGAAACAGACATGCCACTGTCCCATCGTTCTTGTAATATAGAGGAATAAATTTCGTTATTGATCTAAGCAGTCGTTGATGGATTTGTGTTACTGGTGAAATCGCAGGGCTAGTCAGTCGATGGGCGGCCTTGTTCGCGTTCTCCTTTAGATGTCAAACGAGAGAAATTTTATGTAACAACTCAAGTAAGACTGTACATTGACACTCTAGACTCTCCCCACCTCCCCTCCCCCACGTTTCCCAACGGAAAAAGCCATGGCCGCCAGCAAAGCAAGGCAAGGTAAGTAAGGAGACTGTTCTGAGCACACCTGACTCCGTCACTGATCCCATCGCCATGGTCTATTTCACATGCACAGAATTTACTGAGTAACGCAATAGACACAGCTTACTTTCGCGTCTTGTTTGGTGAGAAAGTCAACAAAAGCAAATCCTCTGTGGGTTCCAGTCCCCGACAACTTCTGGGGAAGTCTCAGAGTTTTTATTTCTCCAAATGTGCTGTAAACAGTACACAAGACAACTAAAGCAAGTAATTTTTTCATAGTTTCATTTTGAAAATTTAAAAGTAAATGGCAAATCAAGACAGAGCTTGAGATATATTCTTAATGTGCTGAAATTACTAGAAGAAATTAGTTGTTGCTCAATTTAAGAATGTGATAATTCTTTGAACCTGCTACCTGAGAAGGCACGATTTCTAAACAGTAGTTTAATTCCAGCTATAACTATTGTCTAGATATATGACTCAACCCCGCTAGAGCTCGTATTCAGTGTGCCTGGACTGTGTACTCAACCGCACAGAGTTAGAGAGAATGTCTTTTTCTCTGTGGTTTAAACTACGATTACTTACCCAAAAAGTTCTTTGAGTTCTTTCTTGGAAGCTTCAAAAGGCACATTCCGCACCAGGATTTTAGAACTGTTTTGTTTCTTTGTAGAAGCTGATTTGCGTTGTGCAACCTTGTCACTGAAAAAGAAATATTGAAGGAATGAGAGATGTAACTAAATCATAGGTTGACCGGTCCCTTTGTTGACTATTCGCTCGCAGATCTTGCTAATCGACTGAGACCCCGTACATACTCCGCCGGAGTAATTTGAAAAGGAAGGTTTCACTTTGAAAACGCACCAAATGTTTTCCGTCCACACTAAGCCGAAGAAATTTAAAAACGCAAAACAATCACCGGGCATTTTGGGTTTGTGTTTGAGGAAAACTAAGTTAGGGAAATCACAGGATTATCGTGACGCCATCATTCTCGGAAAGCTCCCGTTTTCCAAATATTTTCGGTCCAAACGAAAACCAAGGAGAGTTTTCAAATTCCTCCGGTTTGAAGAGCGTTTTCGAAAAGCTCCGTTTTCATGACGGATTAGTGTGGACGGTAGGCCTAACCGCCAGAACAAAAGCTGCGTTTTCAAATTTCTCCGACGTGGTCGCTTGCCGAGCTTATTCAACCAAACAATCATTTCTTTTTATCATTTATGACTTCACTAAATAGTTCAGTTTATGAACAAAAGTTGAGACATAATGTCTACCAAAGCAGCACCTGCATAGAATCGACGAAGCAACTTGAATTTCAGACCAATTTTGAAACCAAGCCTCGGTTTTATCTAAGTTGAGAAAAGACTTGCTTTTCTGAGTAAATGTCGCCCCAGCCGCCTCTCATCCCCCTCTTATTTTGCGAGAGAAATGCGAACTCTCAAGAGAGGACTGGGGCCGAGTAAGCCGCCGCGAAAAGAGAAAAGTTGTGGTGACTCTGCTAAGTTGAGATGACAGAGAATTCACTCTGATGTGTAATACGCACTTCTTTAGGACAATTATAACCACAAAGACAATAGATCACATCATTTTCCTGGAAAATCCTTTGATGAGAAAGCTTAATTATTACAAAATGAACGTAAACAGCAACTGAAGTAAGTTACAAATTTAAATAATTAACAGAGCCTTCACTAACCTGGCTTTCCTATAATAATAATAATAGTAATCAACTTAATTTATAGAGGGTAACTTACAACAGTAATCACTGACAAACTAGTGGCCCTCATATAAAATATACAGAAAAAAAGATAAAATGTTAAAAGTTAAAAATATAAAAAGTGTCTTAAAACGAGCAATGACAACATGCGACATCTTGAGTTTCAGAGCATGGCCTTCAAGGCTGGAATTCTACATAAACGCAACATATTTTTCAATGAATTTTTATCTGATTTGTCAATACACCGCCTGAAAAAACGTCTTAACTTAAAAGGGAATTGAAACCCGCATCGCGTACGAGCCTTTTTGCTTGGCTTTTATTTTTTTCTGGATGATGCTATTTTTCAAAAAAAAAACAATCATACTATAAAGGAAGAGACGCATTATATCTTTCACAAACTTTGCTTTTGCACCGTTAAAAATACTATTTTAAAAAACTTCCGTTTCCCATACCGGGAGTCGAACCCGGGCCGCCTGGGTGAAAACCAGGAATCCTAACCGCTAGACCATATGGGAATTTCGTACATACATCTGTCGTTTCATTATAAAATTTCATGTTACTGACAATAATGAAAGCCTAGGAGAAGATGACTTAGTTTGCCTCATAAAATAACTTCTTATACCGTTTCTTATTGAGTCAATGATTGTCATACTCCTTGTCATAACTTTACAGCCAGTAGCGATGTCTGGTGTAAAGTTAGCGTTCTTAACGTTAATAATCACAGGGCATTGTTTGTGAACTTTAGCAACCCCGTGACTTTTCGCTTGGAGAGCCACGTGGTCGCTATTCCTATAAAATGTTTTAAAAGCAAGCAACCGGAACGATGATCCTGCTCGTATACGTTGGATCAATAGTGATCTAATCGGCTTCACAAATAAAATGAAGAATATAAAGAATGTACATTGTACCTGAAGAAGGCTGGTTTGGCCAGCCGAAATATAGTACACGTTCAAAAAAACATTCTACGTTGTGTCGGTTTCTGCCTTTATATTATTCGCTATTCCTGGTGCATTTTTCCTGGTCTACAAACACACTCTCACACTCAAGGGTCACTCAAGATTATCAAAGGAACAACAATCGGACACTACCATCAAATTCCCATATGGTCTAGCGGTTAGGATTCCTGGTTTTCACCCAGGCGGCCCGGGTTCGACTCCCGGTATGGGAAATTTTTTTCCTCAATTTTTTCGGATGTGTTTGCATGCACGGGAAAACGCGAAAAGAGGGAAGTTATGTTGTTCATTACTGTAGCTGACTTTCAAACAGACTTATCTTTATCTAGTCAAGCCTCTTTAACCGTTACCAAAGCGGGTTTTCACTTAACTGGAAGCCGATAATGGCAAATTCCGATACTTCTTGAGCAAGGTGGAAAAAAGAAACTTTCACTAGCAGTTTTACACCTCTTAAGAGTTGATGAGAAGTAATAACAAGCCACGTGCTTAATATTGTTCAGCTCTGAGGTTTGGAGATAAAGATTGTTATAGGTGTCGTAGACAACACAACAATAGATCAAATCAGACGACAAGACTGCCTAAGTGAAAATTCTGTGTTCTCACCCTCAAGCGGTTTTTTGTTGAGCGCGCAAGCTTTTATTGATGACAGTGTATAGTTCTGCACTTAGAAACTTTTCAATCTCCTATCGCACCATTGACTTCTTAACAAAATATTGGCTCACTGAGGGGGAAGAGGACACGGTAAATATAAATTCTCCACACTATTAATTATGTAAGTTTATTCAACTGTAGTTCTGAGAATTTGGTTATACATCCAGACAAATTTCCTTTAGTTGATTATTTTCCGTATTCTCATTACCTATCGGCTTTAAGTTCTATTAACTCCGTGGGGGGGGGGGGGGGGGAATTCGACTTCGACATTTCATGATCAGAAATCATTAAATTTCAGCTTTCTATTTTGGATTTACAGTAACGGACATCAGTTCTGCATCTTAATATAAACGTAAATCATTTTTTTAGCACAAGCGCCTTTCTCAGCCTTAACAGCAATCATTGTTTTAAGAAACTTATTACCGTCTATAAGATCACGACGCAAACTCGCCTGCTGAGAAAACGGGCTTCCAGTTATCCAACAGTACAGTACTAAACTTTTTATACATTTTTGTTACACGTTTTTACTTAGACGCCGACAATAGTTATAACAACAAAAAATAACTAAAGAACTGTGAAATTTTCAGTAAATTGAAAAAAATGTAAAAAATAAAAATAGTAATGGAAACATTGTTACCTTTGCAGTTTACTATTGTTCTTCTAAATCGGTCTTGATTGCGCATGCGTCAAACAAAGAATGGTCATTAATTAGGACCAATCGATGCCACTTGCACATCGAAGTGGTATTACGTTCAATTTCAAGATCAAAAGTCAGTAACTACCACAATAACTTAAACTAACGGAGAGTGGGATCAAGAAATGCACCCCACAATTGAGCCATGGACGAATTCAGGGGCTTCTTGTTCGCTTGTGCAACCCATCTTTTTTCGTGTGTTGTTTCTTTTGTTAAGCCGCGGGTCACCCATCCGTTTTTGGGCTCTTAACTTTCGTTATGCCTCCCCAGCTCGATTGTAGCTCTAGCTTGGTGGCGTTTTCCCGCCAGCTATCTATCAATCGTCTGGGTCATCTACTGTCTTTCCGGAGCTGCTGCAGTCCGTCGACAAAGATTCTGTCGCCGCTGCCCAGTTTCTTAGAAATGGTGCTGTGCGGATCACATTTAAGTCCGCCGCTGTTTGTGATCGTGTCGTCTCGTCGGGAATCCGCTTTCGTGACGTCCCTCTCTGTGTGGTGAGTGTCGACGCCCGCAGTCGCCTTGTCTATCTCCGTGACTGCCCTACGGAAGTACCCGACGATGTGGTCCAACGGTTCTTCTCTTCGTTTGGTGAGGTCCACTCGGTCTCCCGTAGTTGTCACCAGGCCTTCCCTGGTATCTTCGATGGGAACCGTGTCGTCAAGGTCTCCCTGACCAAGGATGTGCCTGGTATCGTATCCATCGCCGGGTTCGAGTGTCGTGTCTGGTACCGTCGCCAGCCTGCTTCCTGTGCCATCTGTAGGAAGCTTGGCCATCGTAGCAGGGCCTGTCCTCTCAACGGACTCTGCCGCCGGTGCCGTCGTCCTGGCCATCACGCCCGTGATTGCACCAACGCCTGGGCTCCAGCTGCTGGTGCCGTCCCTTCGGCCCCTGTATCCGCTGCCGTTCCATCTGGCCCTCCTCCAGCCCCCATTGCTGTGAGTGCGGATCCTGTTGATAGTCCTCCTCCCCCAGCCCCGGCTGTGGATGATGTCTCTGTTGCCAGTCCATCCGGCCCTGTTGCTGCCTCGGCCGCCCAGGAATCAGAGATGTCTGACGCGGACTATCTCACTCAGTCTGGTGTCGAGTCTGATGACTCCACCAGTATGGATGAAGTTGCGGCGAGTGGTGATGATGAAGTGGTTGCGGCGGCCCCGTCGTCCAGCCTTTCGGACTCCCCTCGCCCTCGACGTAAGCGACGACGCCGCACGGTTTCGCCCGCCGTCCCTGTTGAGCTTGTTGACATGGATACCTCTGTCAAGGAGGTTCCTGGTGACAGCCACTTTAAAACCTTCCGTGGAGGTTGGGAAGACAAGTTTTCCTGGGAGATTTATCGTTCCAGGAAAGCTTGTTACAAAAGGGTTGTTACTCCGCCTGAGCCACCGTCTTCTCCTGTTCTTCTCCCCTCCCAGGATCTTTCTGCTTCCTCTGCTACTCCGGTTCCTCCGGCTACCCCTGTTCCCTCTTCTGTTTCTTCGGATGGCTCTGTTGTCGATTCCGTGAAGTCCCTATCTCCTGGGCGTCGTCGTTCTGTGTACTACTATGATGGCGGTGGCAGAAAGTGGGGGTGGTAGTTTTTGTGTTGCTTGACTTCTTGGGGACTTTGGCCGGTGTGTCATCTTCCCTGGGTTGTTTCTTGCTGTGTTGTTGGTCTACTGCGCAGGTTTCCCTGTTTCTGTTTTGTGTGCTCCGGCACTTTTTGAGGTATTTTGTTTTTTTCCGTCTTAATTTTGTGGAGGCGAGGTTCGATCCCTTGGCGAAGTTGGCGGCTTGGTGCCCCTCCGTTTCTGGCGTACCCTTTCAGAGACATTGCACACCTCAGTCTCTGTTGGGGATTGGACGTTATGTCTGAGAGCCATTGCACTAACCCTACTGGGGGGCTGCTCATTCGCCTTAAACATAAAAAACTACCGAGGAACTCGCTTTCCTGCAAATGCCCCTGGGAAGGTCTGAGACAGAGGCTGCAATGCATCCCAGATGGATGTCCTCCGAATCAGAGGGGTGGATCACTAGAAACAGGCTTGGCGAGTTGCATTTGGCAGGTGATCCTACTCTGTGTCAGGGTAGAGGATGCCCCTAGTAGCTGCGTCACAGTTGGAAAGGTTCCACGGCCAGCTTGGTTAGTTCAATTAGCGAGGTAGTGCCATGCCAAGGTGCTATAACTCAATTCAGACTACTCTTCATCTAACCCTTTTTTTTTTGAAAGAATAATAATAATACTCTCGAAACACTTTGCAAAGTAGATTTAGGTTTGCTGGATTGTTTTTCGTTGTCTTTGTAGCTCGCTTGAACTAAAACCCAACTTGGATCCGAGGTTTTCAGGACAAATTTGCAAGATTCTTTTGTCCGTCGATTCCCAAAAGAAATATGGGTACAAAGAAAACACCACCAAATATTGAAGCTTGTCCTGAAAGTCTCGGAGCCCTGTTAGAATATTGATATATCGAACGTGGCCTATTGTTTCACCCTCAAGTCATAACGTCCTTAGGATAACTTCAAAAACTACTAACTCAACACCTCGAGTCATTTATACTTTATTGCGTTGTGCAACCTTGCCTTTTAAAAAAACTTTTAAAAAAACTTCGGCTTCCCATACCGGGACTCGAACCCGGGCCGCCTGGGTGAAAACCAGGAATCCTAACCGCTAGACCATATGGGAATATCACATCTCAACATCTGTTGTTTCATTATAAAATTTCATGTTACTGACAATTGCCGGTTTTCACATGACGTCACTAAAATTCAAACTACAAAACTATTGATCCTATTGATATTTTACTTTAATGAGGTATAAGAGCAGTTGAAAACTAATATTTAGACGATTTTTTGTCCTGAATGGGTTCTTGGTTTTGCGATAGGTTATGCTTGAATTTCTAAGCTTTTGCGTGACGCTGCATTTACATGACGGCCGGGTTGTTTAAAAAGTGACTTATTTCGGGACTTATTTCGGGAAGTGTGGCTATCTGAACGGGTTCTTGTATTAGGAAAAGTATTATTTTAATGTTTTTGAGTTCCTCGAGAGATAAATTTACGCTTTTGTAATAAAACTCAGTGACAGATGTTTCTGTTGGTTTCCGGCCGCCATGTTGGTGCCTATCTAGATGGGCACCAACATGGCGTCCCATACAAATCTCTATAAATTTGGATGGCACACTTCTGCGAATAGCGCGCGAATTAAAAGCAGCAGAGACCTGATTCTTGGCGAGGTTGTTTATATTGCAATCATCTATCATATCCCAGATTCTTGAATTTATTTATTGAACGGTTACGATTTTTAGTTTTGATCACGTGACTGATGAAAACCGAGAATAATGAAAGCCTCGGAGAAGACGACATTTGCTCAGGATTAGTTCGCCTCCTAAAATAACTCCTTGCTCCGTTTCTTATTGAGTCCATGATTGTCATGCTCCTTGTCATAACTTAACAGCCAGTAGCGATGTCTGGTGTAAAGTTAGCGTCCTTAACTTTAATAATCACAGGACATTGTTTGTGAACTTAATAACCCGGTGAATTTTCGCTTGGATAGCGACACAGTCGCTATTCTGCTGCATATTTCCTGGTCTACAAACACACTCACATTATGAAACGTTCAATCAACTGCTACTATCAACTGCTACTATCAAATTCCCATATGGTCTAGCGGTTAGGATTCCTGGTTTTCACCCAGGCGGCCCGGGTTCGACTCCCGGTATGGGAAAGGTTAGTTTTTTCCTTTTCTTTTTTTTTCGCATGTGTAGCATGCACGGGAAAACTATTACCGTAGAATTGAAATGTAGCCGATTCTCTACCTGCTAACAACACTGAGACTTTTTACCATCTCTGATTATTCTTCTCAATTGAGAATCTTTATCATACTAGCCGTAATACATAGATGCTAAATTTCGAACTTTGTCCCGCATATTAAATGAACAATCGATTGTTCATTCTCGAAGATGCTGAAGGAAAAATCATACCCTTTTGGGCTTTTGATAGATCTTAGTCTGCAGAACAAGAGTATTCGCGGGACAAGCAAGGAGCGCGATACATAAGCGTGATACGCGGCTCTGAGCGCGCTTTTCCGCGCAACACCACAAACAGTACAGTACTTAACTTTTTATACATTGTGCCAACAATAATTATAACAACAAAAAATCACTAAAGCACCGTGAAATTTTCAGTAAATTAAAAACAAAATTGCAAAAATAAAAATAGTACTGGAAACATTGTTACCTTTGCGGTTTACTATTGTTCTTCTAAATCGGTCTTGATTGTGCATGCGTAAAACAAAGTATGGTCATTAATTAGGACCAATCGATGCCACTTACTGATCGAAGTGGCATTACGTTCAATTTTAAAATCAAAAGTCAGTAACTCCCACAATAACTTAAACTAACGGACAGTGGGATGAAGAAATGCACCCCACAATTGAGCCATGGACGAATTCTGAGAATATAAATAAGGTAGTAAAGCATCAAGTATGTCGGGTTGGGTGAAATGCTCGCTTAAGGGGCTACTACCGAGGAATTCGCTTTCCTGCAAATGCCCCTGGGAAGGTCTGAGACAGAGGCTGCACTGCATCCCAGATGGATGTCCTCCGAATCAGAGGGGTGGATCACTAGAAACAGGCTTGGCGAGTTACATTTGGCAGGTGATCCTACTCTGCGTCAGGTCAGAGGATGCCAGTAGCTGTGTCACAGTTGGAAAGGTTCCACGGCCAGCTTGGTTAGTTCAATTAGCGAGGTAGTGCCATGCCAAGGTGCTATAACTCAATTCAGACTACTCTTCATCCAACCCTTTTTTTTTTGAAAGAATAATAATAATACTCTCGAAACACTTTGCAAAGTAGATTTGGGTTTGTTGGATTGTTTTTCGTTGTCTTTTTAGCTCGCTTGAAATAAAACCTAACTTGGATCCGAGGCTTTCAGGACAAAATTGCAAGATTCTTTTGTCCCTCGATTCCCAAAAGAGATTTGGATACAAAGAAAACACCACCAAATATTGATGTTTGTCCTGAAAGCCTCGGAGCCCTGTTAGAATATTGATACATCGAACGTGGCCTATTGTTTCTCCCTCAACTCATAACGTCCCAAGGGTAATATCAACAGTGGAGTGGATTAACTTCAAAAACTACTAACTCAACATCTTGAGTCATTTATACTTTATTTCGCACCGAAATTTTATGCATAGAAAAGACAATAAACAGAAAGATTACATGTCAAAAATAATACCGACTTTATTTAGAGTATTCCCATTAAAATGTTACCGCACAAGTTATAACGTACAAAGCTCAAATTTGATATAAATTCCTCTCACTGACTCACACATTTCTTAGGTGTAAATTTTTCGAACCTTCTGAGAATGTAACGGTTCATCAAGAAAATATGTTCTTATCACCTGTTCACTTAACAGTTTTCTGATACTGTCGACAGAACTGAACAATATTGATCATCAAGTGAATGGCCATTATTTCCTTGTTTGTGGATGCAGTAAAACTATTGTAGCCTTGTTTCCTGCTTCTTGAACGTGCCACACTAATAATCACTCAGGCATTTCTGTATTAAGTAGGTCATCCAGAATATCTTTCTTCTTCTTTGCTGTCTTTGGAGCGGAACTTAAGTTAAGGGATTTATTTCTCGCTTTTAAAAGCTTACTGTCAGTAATTTTTAATCAACAAACAGAGGAAAGAAAGACAAATCTATTGACAAAGGATACTGCCATGGAAGTGTTCAGCGGTTCTCTTTCTCAGAGCATCTACACTGTCTTCGTCCTCGGCCCATTCTAGTTCCAGTCTCCTCCCGTACAAATGAGTGCTGCTACAGAGGGACTCGAAAGCGCGCTATAAAACAGATCCATCACTTAATTATAAATTCTGCTACCCAACCAGGAGCCCATTACCCGGAGCTTCCATCTTCCATACTGACCCTCTGAGTCAACCCTGTCCCGTATCTTTTTATTTTTAGAAGCACCTCCCACGGGGGTGTGCGCAGGTGTTTTTATAATACCCAATCATAAGAGAGCTGTGGCCCTCTGTGGTACGTCACATGCAGGCCACACGAAAGTATTTCAATTACGCGGACGTCAGCGTGTTTTCGGGGGAAATTAAAGAACCCACGCAGATATCACAGTTCTAAGAATAAAAAGATATGAGACAGGGTTGAGTCAAGAGTACAATTCGTATGGAGGCTCCGAGTAATGGGCTCCTGACCCCAACCCAAAGATATTTTGAAACTAGTTTCATAACTACGAGACGGTAGCACTGTTTGAGTCTTTGAGTCCAATGAACACACGATCACTTGTTATCGAAGAGTGGTATTAAAGTAATCAGTCACACAGGCGTGAAGGACGCGACTTGACGGAAAATGAAACAGGCATGCCACTGTGCGGTCGTTCTTATAATATATAGGAATGAATTTCGTCATAGATCTAAGCAGTCGTTGATGGATTTGTGTTATTGGTGAAATCGCAGGGCTAATCAGTCGACGGGCGGTCTTGTCCGTGTTCTCCTTT
>OZ026596.1:44249410-44256910 GCA_964020085.1 Micromussa lordhowensis
TCTCATCATTTAAAATCGGTAACGGGTTTAGTGTGAAAGATCCTATCCCTCGTGGGCTCCGTACGGGTGTGGTATATAAGTTTTTGTGTGCAGGTTGTAGTGCCTGCTATGTCGGCGAAACCACCCGACATTTTTCCACGCGCGTACGTGAGCACATTTCCAGTGATAGGAACTCGCACATTTTTAAACATTTAAAAAATTCTGAACATTGCCGCACTTTATGCTCTAATGACTGTTTCAGCATCTTAGATCACGCGTCCACCACCTTCCAACTCAAGATTAAAGAAGCCATTCATATCCTATGGGAAAAACCTACACTTAATCATCAACTCTTTCATGTTAATTTAAAACTTTCTTTGTAATCTTTTAAATTACCATGTCTTCTTTTGTTCTTATAGTTAATTAGCATTTTGTTTCACACTATATATTCAACTCTGTACTTTGTACTGATTTAAACTGAAGATGACAGAAGTTTCTGCCTCTTCTACGCCCATGGAGACTACGGTAGACCTAAAACGCAAGGCTCAAGCCCAGGCCGACGCTCCCCCCAAGGAGAGGCGGGAGAAGAAAAAAGGCAGGAAGTAGATAGTTTTACCTTTTTTCCCAGTTTTTCGAGTCCTTTTTCCAAGACATTTTCAAGGTTTTGACTATTAATGCGAGGGGTTTGGGGAGTCCCCTTAATAATAACCTCCTCTTTGATCTCATTGAGAAATCTGCATGTGATATTTGTTTCGTTCAGGAAACTTTAGTTAGTTCTGAGGCAAAGATCAAAGTTCTTTCCCGTAGATGGCTGGGCCGTAGTTATTGGTCCCCCTCAATTGGCAAACAGGGAGGTGTTGCCGTTTTAATATCTCCCAAGTGCTCCGATGAAGTAGTGTCTTGGAAAAAGGACTCTAATGGGCGTATAATTAGTATTCTGGTTAGAATCGACGGTGTAGATCTTAACTTCGTCAATATTTATGCTCCCACCAATCGTACTGATCGAAAATTGTTTTACGAATCCCTTCATGAACACTTTGTTCCTGCGTCCGCTCTCGTGATCGGTGGCGATTTCAATTGTTATGAAAATGCACTCGATAAATTTGGCGGGAATGTTTCAGTCGGTGGTGAATGTAAATCTCTAAAATCTGATTTTGTTTTGGTTGATGCGTGGCGTAAGTTACACCCTAGCGCGCGCGAATTCACCTGGTTCAACCATGATTATTCAATTGCTAGTCGCTTAGACAAGTTCTTTGTCTCAAAGGAGTTGTTTACATCTGATTGCCAATGTGAAATCTCACCTTGTCCGCTATCTGATCACGATTTTGTTTCTTTTGTTTTTGATATCCCTGACGCCGCTAAACGCGGCCCAGGCGTGTGGAAATTAAATAACTCGCTCCTTGATGACAAAAACTTCTGTGGTATTATTCGTAATTTAATTCAAAGTCACGTTTTGTATTTTGCTTCATTTCCGTCTCCTCAAGATTGGTGGGAGTTTTTAAAAGTTTCCATCAAGGAAGAATCGATTTCGTTTTCCCGCCAAAAGCGCCGGCAATTGTGTCGAGATCGTGTTTTTCTAACGAATAAATTAATTAGTCTTCGTCAACGCCTGGTCAACAGTGACAATTTCGTTGTTGATTCTATTCAAGATATAGAATGCCGCTTAAAGGTCATCTACACTAAAGAAATCGAAGGAATTTTAGTCCGCAGTCGAGCGGAATGGCTCGAGGAGGGCGAACGCCCAACTCGTTATTTTTTTCAGCTGCACTCTTCTAATGCGCAGAGAAGCAAAATATCATCGATATATAATTCATCCGGCGTTGAGGTTTCGTCACAAGATGAAATTGAGCAGGCACATTTTGATTTCTATTCTTCCTTGTTTTCGGAAGAACCGGTTGATATGGTTTTCCAGGATGATCTTTTGTCTTCACTTTCTCGCCAGCTGTCGCCTAGTCAGTCGTCATTGTGCGAGGGCACAATGACGATTGATGAAATTTCCTTTGCAGTTAAGAACATGAATACGAACAAATCTCCCGGGCCCGATGGTTTAACCGTTGAATTTTATCGTAAATTTTGGGATATATTAGCTCCTCATTTAGTTCTTGTTTTCAACTCCTGTTTTCAAGCTGGTGAGATGTGTGAATCCATGAAAACAAGTAATACTCGCGTGATCTATAAAAAGGGGGATCGGAAATCTCTTAAAAATTGGAGACCGATCTCCCTTCTCAATGTTGATTACAAAATCTGCTCTAAGGCTATCTCTATTCGCCTTTCTAAAGTCCTGGAATTCATTGTTGATCCTGACCAAACATGCTCTGTTCCTGGGCGGAAGATTTCAGCGAATCTTCATACTCTTAGGGATATTTTAGATTACCTTGACCGCACAGGGGAAGCTGGTATTTTAGTAAGTCTTGATCAGGAGAAAGCCTTTGATCGCGTAAACCGTTCTTTTCTACAGTTTGCTAACTCGTTTTGGTTTTGGCCCCTCTTTTTGTAACTGGATTAACACGTTTTATAAAGGTGCTAATATGCGCGTTATTGTGAATGAATGGCTCACAGAGCCGATCCCTTTGTCTCGCTGCGTTCGCCAGGGGGATTCCCTTTCCCCAATGCTATATATTCTTTGCGTTGAAACTCTTGCATGTCAAATTCGTTCATGCTCCCAAATTGAAGGCTTTCTCTTACCTGGTGCTAACGGGTCTCAATATAAAGTAAGTATTTATGCTGATGACACGACTAGTCTAGTCAAATCTGTTTATTCTCTTGCAGCCCTCTTTCGCGTAATCAACGTGTACGAGAGGGCATCCGGAGCGAAACTCAATGTATCCAAAACAGAGGCCATGTGGCTGGGCGCGTGGCGCTCTTGCCCTGACCAGCCGTTTGGCCTCACATGGGTAACAAAAATGAAAATTCTAGGGGTTGTTTTCGGACAGAACGCAGAGTCTGACAATTGGCGGCCAAAGCTTAAGAAGTTAGAAAATCATCTTAATTTTTGGAAATCTCGTTCTTTATCCCTGGTGGGCAAGTCCCTGATTGTGAATACAATAGGAATTAGCAAACTCCTGTATCTAGCTACTATTCTTCCTGTCCCTCAATGGGTTATTTCGGAGGTAAATAATTTGATTTGGCCTTTCCTATGGGGTTGCCGAATGGAGACCGTCAGCCGACAGTCGTGTCATCAGCCCTTCCTAAAGGGCGGTCTAGGCATCATTAATTTTAAGATCAAGGCAGATGCCTTAAAGTTAGCATCCGTAGTTTCTAATTGCTCCAATGCCGATTCAAAGTCTTTTTATCTCATTAAGTATTTTTTCGGGGCTAAGCTATCTCCAATTCGACCGGAGTGGCGTTTCCTTCGGGATAACTCCTCTCCGAGTGCTCAACTTCTAACACCCTTTTATTCGAATTGCCTTTCTGTTTTGAGCAGTCTCCGCAAGATCTTGTCTTGCCAAGACTGGCGCAATTTTGCTTTTACTTCAAAGAAATGTTATTACACTCTACTTAAGGAAAAGTCATCCTCACCCGTTATTCACCGACATTGGGTCTCGTTTTTAACTATTGGTTTTGACCTGGATCGGCATTGGTCACTTGTTCGTGATGAGTTTTGTGAGAATTTCAAAAATGATCTACTTTGGTTAATTGTATTACGCGCGGTTAAGGTTCGCGATGCTTTGAAAAATTGGGGCTACATTAACTCCGATTGCTGTGCGTCGTGCTCTCGAAAGGAAACAATCGACCACTGTTTCCTTAATTGCTCCCGCGTGAAGGCCGTTTGGTCACACTTCTCGCCTTTTTTGTCTTCTCTTCTTGGTGTGACATTTTTACCTAACTGCATTTCCGTCTTCTTTTTCCAATGGCCCCGTGCAGACGCTAAGAGTGCACGCTTGGCCAGATTTCTGATTAAAACAACTCTTTACGGAATTTGGAAATTCCGAAATAAAGCCACTTTTCATAATGGTCACGAGGATTCCCAGGCTATTATTCGTTACATTAAAACAGATATCCGGAAAAGAATTTCTTTAGATCACTTTCGCTTGTCGCAGTCCGATTTTGCATCCGCCTGGGAATCTACACTTTGTAAAGTTGCCGACTCTTCTTTTCATGTTCTTCTCTAGTGTAGTCAATTTTATAGTTGGACAGAGACATTCTTGAACATTATATTTGACAGTGTGAAGGTGAAGTAATACTCTAGGTTTTTATTTTAATACGGAATTTCTATGTGAGGGGCCAGGCCCATGTGCTTTGCACTTTTTATTATGTACATTAGTAGTTTATTGTGAATAAACTCATTTCAAAAGCTAAAATGTATTTAAAAAGTGTCGTCCTGTTTCTTAAAATATCTTTATGTCTGCTACTATCCAGACCTTTTGATAAACAGTGAAATAATTAAATATCTCAGCGGCTTGTAGTTACAAAATAGGCGAATACAGATGAGACGGTTAGTCGTCGGCTTCGTGAATGCTGTGGCGTCTTAGCGGCTTGCTAAAGTAACACGGGAAACATCAACCTCTGTAAATACGCTGAACAGACTCGACAACAATGAACATCGCGTTAATCAACGTCGCAGTTACAGATTTAATTGTTCTCGTTAGCGTTTCTTCAGTTTATTTCCTATATGCTGACCGAGCATGCTGAGCGGCGGAAGGCAGCGATCTTTCACTTGTGGCCCTGTTAGTGTTTGGTAGAAACTCGAAGTGTTTACAACCAAAATCGCATTCAGCGTAAGTGGTAAGTTAATATACAATTATCTGCAGGGAAACTACGATAAAATGAGCATTTCTAATAAAATAATATAGCGAGTTTTTATTGTTGTTAACCCAGACAAGTTTCATGTCGAGTAGAATTAATGCAGTGGAAATGAAAACCAAACATATTTAAGTGATACTTTTAGCGATTAAAACTTTTATCCTCTTTAACAACACATTTTTGTGCATATGAGGCGATATTTTTGGCTTAATAGGGAAATTCTTGAAAACAAACATTTTCAATATTTTGACCGGTCAAAAACGAGACATGACCGAGCTAAAATTAGTTTGGCCGGTCAACATGACCGGCCACCGTTCAAAAATTATTTTGAGCCCTGCACAGGCGTGAAGGACGCGACTTGATGGTAAATGAAACAGGCATGCCACTGTCCGATTGTTCTTACAATATAGAGGAATAAATTTCGTCATAGATCTAAGCAGCCGTTGATGGATTTGTGTTACTGGTGAAATCGCAGGGCTGATCAGTCGACGGGCGGTCTTGTCCGTGTTCTCCTTTTGATGTCAAACGAGAGAAATGTTACGTAAAAACTTAAATAGGACTGTACCTTGACCCTCTAGACTCCCCCCACCCCCCACGTTTCCCAACGCAAAAAGCCATGGCTGCCAGCAAAGCAAGGCAAGGTAAGTAAGGAGACTCTTCTGAGCACACCTGACTCCGCCACTGATCCCATCGCCATGGTCTATTTCACATTGTACAGAATTTCCTGAGTAACGCAATAGACACAGCTTACTTTCGCGTCTTGTTTGGCGAGAAAGTCAACAAAAGCAAATCCTCTGTGGGTCCCAGTCCCCGACAACTTCTGGGGAAGTCTCAGCGTTTTTATTTCTCCAAATGAGCTGTAAACAGAACACAAGACAACCTACGTTAAGTTTCAAATACGAACTCTTCTTACTTATTGCAAGTAAATGTTTCATAGTTTCATTTTGAAAATTTAAAAGTAAATGGCAAATCAAGACAGAGCTTGAGACATATTCTTAATGTGCTGAAATTATTAGAAGAAATTAGTTTTTGCTCAATTTACTAAGAATGTGATAATTCTTTGAATCTGCTACCTGAGAAGGCACGATTTCTAAACAGCAGTTTAATTCCAGCTATAACTATTTTTTAGATATATGACTCAACCCCGGCAGAGCTCGTATTCAGTGTGCCTGGACTGTGTACTCAACCGCACAGAGTTAGAATACAGAATGTCTTTTTCTCTGTGATTATAACTACGATTACTTACCCAAAAAGTTCTTTGAGTTCTTTCTTGGACGCTTCAAAAGGCACATTCCGCACCAGGATTTTAGAACTGTTTTGTTTCTTTGTAGAAGCTGATTTGCGTTGTGCAACCTTGTCACTGAAACAAAAAAGTATTGAAGGAATGAGAGATGTAACTAAATCATAGGTTGACCGGTTCCTTTGTCGTCCATTTGTTGACTATTCGCTCGCAGATCTTGCTAATCGACTGACACCCCGTACATACTACGCCGGAGTAATTTGAAAACGAAGGTTTCACTTTGAAAACGCATCAAATGTTTTCCGTCCACACTACGCCGGAGAAATTTAAAAACGCAAAACAATCACCGGTCATTTTGGGTTTGTGTTTGAGGAAAAGTAAGTTACTGAAATCACAGGATTATCGTGACGCCATCATTCTCGGAAAGCTCCCGTTTTCCAAATATTCCCCGTCCACAAGAAAACCAAAAGTCGGAGTTTTCAAATTCCTCCGGTTTAAAGAGCGTTTTTGAAGAGCTCCGTTTTCGTGACGGATTAGTGTGGACGGTAGGCCTAACCGCCAGAACAAAAGCTGCGTTTTCAAATTTCTCCGACGTGGTCGCTTGCCGAGCTTATTCAACCAAACAATCATTTATTTTTATCATTTATGACTTCACTAAATAGTTCAGTTTATGAACAAAAGTTGAGGCATAATGTCTACCAAAGCAGCACACACAAAAAAATACTCCTGTCATTTCTCTTAGTGGAAGTCACCACCTGCATAGAATCGACGAAGAAATTTCAAAGTAATTTTGAAACCAAGCCCCGATTTCATCTAAGTTGAGAAAAGACTTGCTTTTCCGAGTAAATCGACTGACTCGCCCCCAGCCGCTTCTAATTCGCCTCTTATTTTGCGAGAGAGATGCGAGCTCTCAAGAGAGGACTGGGGCCGAGTAAGCCGCCGCGAAAAGAGAAAAGTTGTGGTGACTCTGCTAAGTTGAGATGACAGAGAATCCACCCTGATGTGTAATACGGACAATTATAACCACAAAGACAATAGATCACATCATTTTCCTGGAAAATATTAAATCCTTTGATGAGAAAACTTAATTATTACAAAATGAACGTAAACAGCGACTGAAGTAGTTACGAATTTAAATAGTCAACAGAGCCTCACTAACCTGGCTTTCCTATGCGACATCTTGAGTTCCAGAGTATGGCCTTCAAGGCTGGAATTCTGCGTACACGCAACATATTTTTCAATCAATTTTTATCTGATTTGTTAACACACCGCCTGATAAAACGTCTCAGCGTAAAAGGGAATTAAAACCCACGTCGCGAACGAGCATTTTTGCTTGGCTTTTATTTTTTTCTGCATGATGCTATTTTAAAAAAAAAAACAATCATACTATAAAGGAAGAGACGCATTATATCTTTCACAAACTTTGCTTTCGCACCGTTAAAAATACTATTTTAAAAAACTTCCGTTTCCCATACCGGGAGTCGAACCCGGGCCGCCTGGGTGAAAACCAGGAATCCTAACCACTAGACCATATGGGA
>OZ026596.1:44261910-44264410 GCA_964020085.1 Micromussa lordhowensis
TCCAAAGCTTAGAGGTTTTTTGGCATGTCCAGAAAAGATGTATTAATGTTTCAGGCGCGTTTTGACAAAAGGTGCAATTTTCATTTTCCTTCACCTTAATTTTAAACAAAAATTGTTAGTTGCCAGACGTCTGTGAAAAAGTTTAAAATGAAATTCTATTAACTTTGTGCTTTTGGTGCACCGCAATGCCAAAAGATATGCCGAGCTCCAGTCGAGGTTTTCACTGCTCAAACAACTGCAGTCCATAAATAAAACCTAACTTGGATCCGAGGCTATCAGGACAAAATTGCAAGATTCTTTTGTCCGTCGATTCCCAAAAGAGATTTGGATACAAAGAAAACACCACCAAATACTGAAGTTTGTCCTGAAAGCCTCGGAGACCTGTTAGAATATTGATATATCGAACGTGGCCTATTGTTTATCCCTCAACTCATAACGTCCCAAGGATAATATCAAGAGTGGATTGGATTAACTTCAAAAACTACTAACTCAACACCTTGAGTCATTTATACTTTATTTCGCACCGAAATGTTCTGCATAGAAAAGACCATAAAAAGAAAGATTACATGTGAAAAATAATACCGACTTTCTTCAGAGTACACCCATTAAAATGTTACCGCACAAGTTATAACGTACAAAGCTCAAATTTGATATAAATTCCTCTCACTGACTCACATATTTCTTAGGTGTAAATTTTTCGAACTTCTGAGAATGTAACGGTTCATCAAGAAAATATGTTCTTATCACCTGTTCACTTAACAGTTTTCTGATACTGTCGACAGAACTGAACAATATTGATCATCAAGTGAATGGCCATTATTTCCTTGTTTGTGGATGCAGTAAAACTATTGCAGGCTTGTTTCCTGCTTCTTGAACGTGCCACACGAATAATCACTCAGGCATTTCTGTATCAAGTAGGTCATCCAGAATATCTTTCTTCTTCTTTGCTGTCTTTGGAGCTGAACCTAAGTTAAGGGATTTATTACTCGCTTTTGAAAGCTTACTGTCAGTAATTTTTAATATACAAACAGAGGAAAGAAAGACTAATCTATTCACAAAGGATACTGCCATGGAAGTGTTCAGCGGTTCTCTTTCTCAGAGCATCTACACTGTCTTCGTCCTCGGCCCATTCTAGTACCAGTCTCCTCCCGTATAAATGAGTGCTGCTACAGAGGGAGTCGAAAGCGCGCTAAAAAACAGATCCATCTCTTAATTATAAATACTGCTACCCAACCAGGAGCCCATTACCGGAGCTTCCATCTTTCATACTGAACCTCTGAGTCAACCCTGTCCCGTATCTCTTCATTTTAAGAAGCACCTCTCATGGGGGTGTGCGCAGGTGTTTTTATAATACCCAATCAGCTGATCAGTCGACGGGCGGTCTTGTCCGTGTTCTCCTTTTGATGTCAAACGAGAGAAATGTTACGTAAAAACTTAAATAGGACTGTACCTTGACCCTCTAGACTCCCCCCACCCCCCACGTTTCCCAACGCAAAAAGCCATGGCTGCCAGCAAAGCAAGGCAAGGTAAGTAAGGAGACTCTTCTGAGCACACCTGACTCCGCCACTGATCCCATCGCCATGGTCTATTTCACATTGTACAGAATTTCCTGAGTAACGCAATAGACACAGCTTACTTTCGCGTCTTGTTTGGTGAGAAAGTCAACAAAAGCAAATCCTCTGTGGGTCCCAGTCCCCGACAACTTCTGGGGAAGTCTCAGCGTTTTTATTTCTCCAAATGAGCTGTAAACAGAACACAAGACAACCTACGTTAAGTTTCAAATACGAATTCTTCTTACTTATTGCAAGTAAATTTTTCATAGTTGCATTTTGAAAATTTAAAAGTAAATGGCAAATCAAGACAGAGCTTGAGATATATTCTTAATGTGCTGAAATTATTAGAAGAAATTAGTTTTTGTTCAATTTAAGAATGTGATAATTCCGCTTTGAACCTGCTACCTGAGAAGGCACGATTTCTAAACAGTAGTTTAATTCCAGCTATAATTATTGTTTAGATATATGACTCAACCCCGCCAGAGCTCTTATTTAGTATGCCTGGACTGTGTACTCAACCGCACAGAGTTAGAATACAGAATGTCTTTTTCTCTGTGATTTAAAGTACGATTACTTACCCAAAAAGTTCTTTGAGTTCTTTCTTGGACGCTTCAAAAGGCACATTCCGCACCAGGATTTTAGAACTGTTTTGTTTCTTTGTAGAAGCTGATTTGCGTTGTGCAACCCTGTCACTGAAAACAAAAAAGATTGAAGGAATGAGAGATGTAACTAAATCATAGGTTGAACGGTTCCTTTGTCGTCCATTTGTTGACTTTTCGCTCGCAGATCTTGTTAATCGACTGACACCCCGTACATACTACGCCGGAGTAATTTGAAAACGAAGGTTTCACTTTGAAAACGCATCAAATGTTTTCCGCCCACACTACGCCGGAGAAATTTAAAAACGCAAAACAATCACCGGTCATTTTGGGTTTGTGTTTGAGGAA
>OZ026596.1:44269410-44279410 GCA_964020085.1 Micromussa lordhowensis
GATTCTCCCATTTGAACAATTTTCAACTGAAAACTCTCAAACTTGGCTGGGTAGCTTTTCATTCAGTAACATTTCAGTTGAAATGTTTAGATTTTCAATCTAATCAATATAAGAAACTCGTCCCAGTCCTTTCACGTTTCTGCAATGGGCTATTAAGAGCCAATTTCTGTAAGAATCGAGAATGAGAGGACAGTCGTGAAATTTTGGATTTTTTCATATTTTGCTCAAATAACCCCTATAATGAGTTGTTTTCGAAAATACCATTCAAAGGTTCTAAAGCGCTTTAATTTTTTCAAAATCGAGGAAAGTTCGAAAATCGCCATTTTAGCCTCCAGCCGCTACCGAAAATGGCGGAAAATTGTGCATTTTCTTTTCGCTCGTAAAGATCAACGCGATAATATCTATCAATGTACTTTGGATATATAATAGTGCATGTGTTGGTGTTTCCAAAGCATTAATTTGATTTGGAAAAGCTTCTTTTTTTATAATATTTTAGGGCGATCCAAATACCTTTATCGAAGCTCTTAAGCGGAAAGGCTAATTTTAGCTAATTTCAGTACCATCAAAAGCCCCCTGGTACATTGAATTTGAAGTCGAAACTACAATTTTCTAAAAGCCGATATTCTATAGTATTTTGTGTAAAAGTTTCTTCCGCGGCCCGGGAAAAGTACCCTGTCGAGAGACACCAACGTGAAGTACATTTTGGACCATTCGTCATGAGTAAAACGAGCATGGAACTTACACAGTGACTTTCATCAAGAACGAAAACAGGCAAATTGAAAATTTTTTCGTCATTTTGGATGCTTTAACCTTGTTATCACACAAGGTTATATTCCCTGTAGATATGTAGATAACAACATTAAAAAGTTTAGAAACATTCGCAGTGAAATGAAAATGTTGGCTGCGTTTGAATACATGTAATGTTATGCCAATTCTTCGAGTGAAACGAACATGGCCTTGAACAATAACGGAAATAGGCGAATGTAAATCTTTTTCGTAATTTTGGATGCTTGTTTTAACATAAGGTGGTATGCCCTTTACATTAACAGCATCATTACACATCTTGAAGGCAGTTGGTGAATCTTGCTGGTCTTTCATGCGGAACATACCATGGGGAGCATCCATCAGTCCTGCGACTGAAATAATTAATGCAGGTCAACATTTCGTGCAAAGGTCATTGACAAGGTCAAAAATTAATGTTATTCGACGACAATTAAATTTAACAACTGCTCATGCGACAATATCATTGTTTTTACCTACTATTAAAGTTCAACACATATATATTTTTGCGTAAGAACTAATCTGCTGAAAACGCACTGGTAAAACATTGCGTGACCATATGGCCAAACAATACAGTAATTTGTCGATGCCAAAAAATATTCTGGCGTTTTAAAACAACGTAGAATAAAACTGCTCTATATGAGGAAAACAGATTGCAATTTTTGGTTTCCTGACTTTAATGTTCAAGCTGCAAAACAGTTCAATATTTAGGAACAAACGGTAACTGAAAACAATTCAGTACAGCGGCGTGAAAAAAAAAATCGTCTATCTTATAGAAATCTCTGACTCTCCTTGCCGTGGTTACAATGGCTTCGTCTGGCGAAAAAAATCTAACAACTTACTGCAACGATTTCACGGTAATAAAGCTCACAGTGAGTAAACTGGACGAGCGCAGAAGTATACGAGTGAGCAAACGTTCAAATACAGATTCCAAGCCCGTAACAGCCGTGATATGACTAACGTACAGTAAGGACTGGTGACTAGAGGTAAAAACGCTCCGTGCGTTCAAACTATTATTGCAGAACAGGAGCAACTGCTAACGAGTTTTTGAAGGAGAGCCACGTAAGGTGCTTTTCGTCTAACTTGCGGGGATGGTACTTGCAACTCCAGGCTCTCACAAAAGACTTGTAACAGCGCCACCTTCAGTTTCTTCACTGCCTTGCTCTTAACCAAAGCACAGATGTCGTATTGGTCAACGACGATAGGATGGCAGATTTGTAAGGACGATAGTACTGAGTCTCTGGCTAAACAGAAGTTCACTTGTTCTTCTACCGCAAGCACGTCATGATCCGTAACTGGCTGCTGACGTACCTTAGCTGCCATGCGTGAAAAAAAGAAGATATCTGCTGTGGGGACAAGAATTCCTCTACAAGAAATAACCTCTCCCCATCTATGGCACGAGCACGCCGCATTTCTTTTGCGACAACTTCTGGATCCAGCTTTCTTCCGGAGGCCTGGCCGATGTTGAACTTGGCCTCAAGGTATGACTTCTGATTTTCGTTAAACCTCTCAACCCTTTTCGCTTCTTTTAAAGCCCAGCCCTCACTGGCTTTCTGTTTGCAGCTCGATGAAACAGCTGAGCTCGGTACTTTGAGAGAGGGAAGAAGACACGCACCCTCCTGAAGGCGGCTGGCATACTGCTGCTTGGCTAAATCCAGCATGGAGTACTTCTCTGGTGACAGCTCGCAAGCTTCAAGAGATAAGTGTCGCTCCAGGGCAGACGACCGTTGAAAAACGCGAACACAGCCCTCCTGGGGGCAGGAATACACGGCTTTGTTGTAGATTGGTTCCTCTGGTTCTACGTGTACCACTTGCTCATCGCGTATTCGGGCTCTGATTGAGCTTGGCTGCCTTACGGTCACAGACTTAAAATCACCGTCTGAAAAAGGAACAGACAGCCAGCTGTAGTTCACATCTGTGTAAAAAAGCAAAATAGTGCTTCAATTCGTCTTCCATCCCTATTTTAAAAAACTGAAAAAGTATTACCATTATTGTAAAATTACAAAATCCATTAGGTACGAAAATAAATGCTAACTGGTAGCTGGCACGCGCGCGCCTCCTCTTCAGAATATATTGGTCAAAGTATCTTACTTAAAATTCGAAAAACAATACAAGTTTTTGAAGATGGCACGTTTACAGTGGCTAACCGTGTAATGCCCCTCCATGCACAGTCACTTGCAGCAAGCTCTCTTTCATAAAATAATGTCATTTATAAAAGAAAAGGAGATCATTATCTCGTTTTTCTTACCATGCAATTTATATCTCTGCATGCGCACCGCAGTGTATGTCCAAAATCTACCAAAAATCAACGATAATTTTCAATTTTCATAGAAACCCTCGCGTTATTGTTTTCAATCAGCAAATAAACAACAGTAACAGAACAATTTAAAGACTTTCAGATTTCCAATAGAACTCGCCTAGCGCGTGCTAATAATGCTATGGTACCTGTAATTTTGTCTACCACACGCTTTCCTACGCCAATTCCATACGCTCTCCAAACCAGTAGGTGGCCGTCTCTATACTGGAAATTGTTTAGTTTGCTGATTCCTGGGATTTTTTGCTGTTGCTGAACGTTTTCTTGCCCTTCCACAGCCGGCAGGACTGCTACTCGAACACCAGTGACTCCTCCGTGAGAAAGTAATGCCTTCTTCATGTCTTCTGCATTCGTAACATCGTGACCCTCATTGATGTACACACGAATATGCGATTTGCATGTAGCTGCTAACCTATCAGAAGGGCCCTTACCACCCTGGGGATCACTGAAGTCAAAGCGAGCCACTTTAATGCCTGTGGAGTTTTCGATGAAAGCACCGGAAAGGACGGTGCTGGCACAATGATAGCAACCGGCATTGTCCTGACGAAAATATGCAGTTGTTACCTCCGGGTGTTGGGACTTCAAAATGCTTAGCACATGCTGCATCATCAAAACTACAGCTAAGCTGTCCTGACTGCAGGATTGAATAATGTGAACAAAAGCCTGCGATTGCAGCTCCCCATCAATTCGTCGAAAAACCACAGCGACGTGCCATGAAATTCCTCTTTTTCCAAACCAATCTTGTTTCGACTCTCGATATAGCTGCGGGAGGAATTTCATGGCCCAGTCATTAACTATCAACACGGTTTCTGGACTGAGCAGGTCTACGACATCGATCCGTGACCGATCCTGTCTCACTGACCGCAATTGGTGACTCTTCCACTCATGAATCGCTCTCTGTGCTTTTTCATAGAGGTACAGTGTCTCGTCTCTTTCTTCTTCGGATCGAAACGCCGTGTCTTGTACCGCCTGGCCGATGTCTTTCAAGGCCGCGTTTATAGACTGACACTGGTCACACTGCTCCTCGTGTTGGTGATCACAGTCTTGTTTGAAGACGGCCTCGTTTGGGTCACTGAGAGCGTAAACACTGCAGTGGTCAGCCACCGTAGATTTACTATCAATATGCACCTTGATATGAAACCAAAAAGCGCATTTACGTTACTACCTCCATCATTATGACCCTAAAAGAGTGGGGGGAGGGGGGGGGGGGGGTACAAGGGGTCAGAACCTCCCGCTTCCCGTACTCTGCCCTCCACTTCTTATCTCTCGCCTTTGTTTGTTTTTCTTGTCCCCTGTAGATAAGGGGACTCAAAATACATCCTAGTCATTTCGCTGCACAATGCTTAGGCGCTTCCGTTTCTTTTTTGCTTTCTTTTCAGCCTTGCTCCTGTTACTCACTTCTTTTAACAGCTTAAGTGACAACATTTCATGACCTATGACGTGACCTCTGGAAATGGTTCCAACTTTATCAGAAGTAAACTCCTCAAATGCCCAACGCTTCCCGACCCCTCCCCCAACCCCCTCTTTACTAAAGATCACCAATTTCGTCATTTTATTCATGTATTTATATAGCTTAATGCTAGATGAAATACCTTGTAATCTCCCTTTAGGTAGAGTTTTCCTGCCTTGAGAGAATCTTTCATCACAGTTTCCCAGTCCGAACCAACAGCTCGTAATAAGGAGATGTCGTGCACAATACAGAGTAGATCTTCAAATGCTCGTGTTCCCTCGGCTGCGAAATAATCTAATCCCTGGAGAGACTTCCGAACAGATGCACTGCATTCCCTCAAAATCCTCAGCAGTGTACTGCGACTGAGTGCCTTGAAGTTGGTCTCGGTGCAAAACTGGATATACTGCGTTACAATACGTTCCGAAATCATCGTACGGATAACGTTTGGTACGGCTATTATCTCACCGGAAGAGAGCTCTAAGTTCTTCTCGCCAAACGGCAGATCCTGCACAAGGTGTGGGCTGGTTATAAAACCAAGGAAATGATCCAGCTGTTGAAGGTCTATTTTGATTCGTGGTGCTTTCTGCGAAGGCACTGGAACACCTCGCCCATATTGCGTACGGTGGAGATTTGCCATGGTGTACCGATATCGTGTCAATAGCCTGGTATAAAGTCAGAAATGGCTCCAAAACTAGCCACTCCAGCCATGACTGATAGCACTTGTCGCCGGGTGTCCCAACTAGACGAATTTGAGTAAGCCTCTGCCATTGCTTGTAGATATGCCCGTTCTGAAGGGAGAAAAGGCTGATGAGCACCTAGCTGCTGGTTTACCATACTGGAAAACTGTAGCGCGTTCCAAATTTTGGGCGCATTGACCGGGCAAATGACCCTAAGAACTGTCGAAACAATTTCACCAGATCTCTGTGTGTAGCGCTTCCGAGTTTTTGCATTAACTCTGTCCCAGTCTGTCCATGGCCGTCCGAGTGGTTGAATCTGACATTGGTTTTTTAAGGTTTCACGCGGCCCAGAAGAAGCCCTTGCAGCTGTTTCGTTACCATCTCCAGAGGAAGACACCGTACTGCCCGTTTCGGGGAAGAGAACGTAGCTGTCACCGGTCACATTACAATGCCCAAAACTGACTGCAAGCTCCTCGCACGAAGCACTTCCCTCGTCATTCTGGATGGAGAAAATTAAAAACACTTCACAGCTCAATTGTCATTCGATTTGCACCATCACAATTGTTGAATAGTTGTTTCACATTTTGCATTCCGGTATGACTAACGTAAGCACTCACCTGTTTCTGGGCGGGCGGATTGGGTAGTTCAGGACTAACTTTTAATTCTGCTGATGAGGTAGGCTGCTGCGGGCATGGAGGCGGGATGATCTCTGATTGGCAGGCAAGCTCAGTCAAGTGACTGGGGGAGTAAGATGCTTCAGTAATGATTTGCAATACTTCTGGTGAAATAGGCTGCTGCTCGTATGGATCATCTAAAATGATCTCCGGTTGGGCAACAAGCTCAGTAATATGCTGTCGGCACCGCCTGCAGATGGCTTCAAGTAGAAGGAAATTTAAGAAGACCAATACCAGGCAAAGGAAAAATTGTAGTGATGCCACAGTTCCACATAGTGGTATGGTATGACGATGAACGAAAGATTGAGGAAATTTCGATTGTTACCCATTTTCAGAGATTAACATATTTTTATTGGCTTTCAGGATGGAGAAAGGAATCAAATAATATAAAGTCGCTCTTAAGGTGTCCTATTTTTCTAGCTGTCCCCGTATATAATCTAGTAAGTGACATTATATTCTATGCGCAAGCTTTCAGAGTTCTTAGGGAAACGCCAGGATAAGCACTTCTTCAGATAAACCTAGAGAAGGTTAAGGGTAAGAAAAAGATATTCACTCAAAGGACTCTTAACGTGAGAGGCTTTGTGCCTAGTGGAAGGAGGGGCAGGGCTCTAGGTATAGGGTTTCCACGTTAAATCACCAGACCCCATAAGGGTCTTAATCAGGATGAACCCGGTCCTAACAGTCGCACGGTTTAGATCGAGACCCCCCAAAAGTTGTGTTTTCTAACTCCTGCTTTTTTAAAACGATTTGACATCCATCTTTTGTTTTACATCATGCATATGTCTCGAAATGGGCAGACGGCATAAAGGAAGTCTCCTTTTATTTGCATTCATTTCCATGCTTTCCTTTGCAAGAAAGATGATCCCCCAATAGAGTTTCTCTCAGGGTAATCCCTCTTATGGGTCCCTCTCATGATCTTTTCGATCTCTCCTCAGAAATCGTGAGAGGGCCTAGACCGCCAATCACGTGACCAGATTTTACTAGGCGTTCGGTCAGTTGGCGGGGAACAGCGCAAGCACAACTAATCGAACGCTTGTAAGGAGCTCACTATCTAACAAGAAAAAAATATATATACATACGCGACCCAACTGGAACAAGAATCTTTGCTGAGCGAAAGATGTAAGCAGACTGTACACTCTTAAGCCCACACTGGCCAGTGGATCCTGCGAGTCCATGGACTGCTATCGAAGAAGGAACAGTGCACCGTGTTCTGTTGCACCGCCAACGAATTCCAAACAAGTTGCGATGACGGGGACACACCGTAATTGTTAAATGAGACTCTTCAACTTCAAAAATGCCTAAAATATTGTACATGGAAATTGAGGGATGATTATAAAGGTCAAAGAGCTACACCAAATAAGGGCAGCAATTAGGGAATTTTTGACAAATAATCATTCAAATTATTTGTATTACTTGCAACAATAAGTCTGCACAACCAAAATAAGACATATTTCTACCCATATTTCTGATGAACATGATGAGGGGGAAGACCAGAATTTTGAGGAGGGACAAATAGCGCAAAAAACGCTGGGGGCGAGGGAGGAATAAGGGAATAAAGAAGGGAGGAGGGAGAAAAGGAAATCCTGGGAATTGGGGAGAATTGGATGGGCCTGGATGGGGAAACAATTTTATGCAATATTTAAAGTAGGGAGGAGGGAAAAATTGGCTCAAAACTATAAAGAAGAGAGAGTTACCCTCCTGTTCCTCCCCGCCCGCTCTGAGTCGGCTTCCGAGTACAGTCGGTTATAATTTCTCTCTCTCTCTCTCTTGGAAAAGGGTTGAGGCCGCCAGGTCTGGCAGGATCACTAAGAAGTCTTAAAGGGTACTTACATAGATTTCATCTAGGTAGGAGTGCTGAAACTGCAATCTTCGTACAGATAAAGAATAACAATATTTTACTGCCTTATGCGGTAGTTCGCCTTGACAATAGCCGTGGCTTTTGAAGGTAAAATTGAATTTTCAGCAAAGTTTTAGTTACAAATAAATTCTCGTCCTGGCAAAAACCGTTGTACAGGCATATAAAACTATTAAGTTTAACAGAAGGTAACAGAGTATGTAAACGCAACCCACGTATCTAAATTTTGGTGCCTTTTTAAGTTTTAGCCGGGGTTTAGTTAGGACTACAATGCAAAACACCCTACCTGCACGAGCAAGCAACAGTTTGGATTCACTGTCCACGCCAACATCGTCACTTACTTTACAAAACGTCAGATGACCATTCACTTTTTTTTACACTGGCCGATTGTTATGCACTCCACGTTTGCGAGATTTTCTGAACTGGGGCCGCAATTACCACCGACCAAAGTCGAGTACTTACAAAACGCCATGGCAGCGCACGTAATCGTGCTTCTCAAGAACCTAGCAGTTATTGGAATCTGCACTGCTTAGTATCTCGTAGTGCGATTGACCGGACAACCTAGCTTTTTTGGTAAAATTCTCACAGAATTCGCCGCGCTAGGGAGAAGTCCCTTTCAGAGTTAACATGAGGGGATTGGTTGTGGGGGATTGTCCCCTCATGTGTACCTGAGTACGACTAGCAAATGACGTAATACACTGGAACACTTCAAGGAATATTATGGTCCCTTAAACGTTTTATTCGAATCTATGTGCCATGCTAGGGAATAGGAAGCAAACTACTCATCTGCTTACGAAATATGACCGAACAGAGTCAACTGTATCCGGCACAAGAATGGCAGGTCAAGGGTGAGAAATACATTTGTTGTTATTGTTTTGTTTTGTTTGTGTCAACTGCTCTGCAACTGCTCGCGCTTTGTTACCATTACCTGGAAGTACCTGGTCACAGGAAACAAGATTTCAAGAATTGATCCGATGAGACTGTTATTTTTAAAGTAGAGTTAAAGTTTACTTAAAATGGTCATGATCGAATATTTACTCCAAACATGATCGATGCAAATGTACGTCGGCTGTTGTTTACTCAAGCTTCATGTTTGAATACGCCTGGCAGGAGGGCAAGGTTTCAAATGAACTAAATACCCGATAGTCAGAAAGTTTCACAGAATTTCCTTTGAAAGATTCTTCAAACTTCTAGAGAGTATTGTTTCTTTAGAAATGTAGAGCGATTCCAAAAATTGTGTTCGTTTGCAAGATGACGAAATGTCCGAGTCCGAGCATACTATAAAATCCGGCGGTATGTGCTTCATACTTTACATCGGCAGATAGAGATATTTATCGGACTGTGACAAAAAGTGTCTTTTAAACTTAATGAGAAGATCCGATGTTCCGTTGAAATAGCCAAGTGAATTCTAAAAATTATTGTGGATTTGTAGTGGACGAATTCTTTAAGTTCCTTTATATCCGACTGCCAGTCACAGTCTCAAATAGACTAAATGCCCGGCAGTCAAAATTGTTCACCAAATTCCAACAGAAAGTCTCGTTGAAACGTTTTGAGACTAATTGAAGATTGTTCGGAAATAAAAAACGACTCTAAAAGTTATTTTGGATTTGTAGTGGACAAATTCTCCGAGCTTTGTACATACTAAATTCGCCACGTTCTCGATTTTTGCTTGATCACACTGCCGGTCACGGTCTTCAGTACACAAAATATCAGGCAGTCAAAACGCTCAGATCTTTCTCGAGAATTCCTCTGCTAAGAATCCAAACTATGTTTTCCAATAGCTTGGCATTTCCGAACAAACATCAGATACTCTCAATATTGATGAAAATCACTGTTCAAGTTCCATGTTCGTTTCACTCGAAAAATTTGCATAACTTTACATGTACCCAAACGTAGCCTATATTTTCATTTTACTGCGAATGTTTCTAAACTTTTTATTGTTGTTATCTACAGGGAATATAACCTTGTGTGAAAACAAGGTTAAAGCGTCCGAAATGACGAAAAAGTTTTCCATTCGTCTGTTTTCGTTTTTGATGAAAGTTACTGTGTAAGTTCCATGTTCGTTTCACTTATGACGAATGGTCCAAAATGTACTTCACGTTGATGTCTCTTGACAGAGTACTTTTTCCGGGCCGCGGAAAAGACTTTCACACAAAATACTATAGAATACGGGCTTTAAGAAAATTGTACTTTTGCCATCAAATTCAATGTACCAGTGGGCTTTTAGTGGTATTGAAATTAGCTAAAATT
>OZ026596.1:44284410-44311910 GCA_964020085.1 Micromussa lordhowensis
TAATGGAACTGTCGTCACCCAACGAAATCAAGGCAAGGTTTCGGCCATTTCACATGTGATGTTTGTGACGCGAAGTTTTACTTAATACATTTTGGATCTTCAATAACCTTAATCCCAAAACTGATCAGCGTCAATTTTCTGCATATAAAATTGAACACATCAGCAGGAAGACATGTGATGAGAATTAACGTAAAGAGTTACGCCGGATTCTTTAATTTGCAGCTACCACACGGCAAAGACATGCATGTATAAAAAGAGTACATATTTTGCAAGCTCTGCAATTGATGCACTTTTGTTTTACTCGAAGAGATTCCAGACTTGGAAAAAGAGGTTGACAACTGATAGCGTTTTTGGAAATCTTAGGCAGACTTTAATAACAAACGATTTGTTTAATTCTATGAAATCAATCTCGTAGACGCTCAATCAAATAAATAATGTTTACTACCGTCAAGCATTAAATATCAAGACAAATATGGGAAAACATAAAAACACTTTATTGAGATTTATACTCCAGGCTTAGATTTTCAATCTTACGAGACAAGTGTGCATCCACTTTTGCCCTGCTGGTACATTTTCTCACTCATTATTATTCTCGTTATGTCACACAATGTATACTACTGATATTTTATAGGAAAATTCCTTACCTGACGAGGGAATTCCGCGTTAAATTGCACTTGAAAACCGATATCGCACGAATCGCTTCGCGATTCGTGCGATATCGGTTTTCAAGTGCAATTTAACGCGGAATTCACGAGTCAGGTAATGAATTTTCCTTGAATCGCATAATTGAATAAAATGAGAAAAAAAGAAAACAGCAGTTTGGTTTTATCCTGAGATAGATGAGATAGATGACGTAGATGCGAAACAATATCACCGAGCCTCGTTTTCAACTCGCAATTCCGCGCTAAATACCTCGCTTCGTAAACCAATCAGAATGCAAGATTTTATTCAATTATGCGATTCTACAACAAATTTAGAATTTAAAAAATGTTCTCTGTGACAGATTGTTCTTCTAAACTTAGTCACCTTCAACTTATACAGCCGGGTCATTTTTGATACAATTCAAGCAATCTAAACTGCATATAGCAATATGGTTGTTATTGTCAAGTAATGTCCCTCAATCTACCACTAATGAGGGAATATAATTGCCCTTGAAATTTAAATTTTTTAAACAATGTAAGTTTTCAGTCTTTCATGGCATTGAAACAAAACATATGTTACATTCAAAACAGAAAATAAATGAGGTAGCTATAAAGGCAACTTTTCAGCTATTTTTATTCTGTGAGATTTTCTTATATGTAACCTACTACAAACTACCAGTGACCAATAGTGCAAAATAATAAATTTAACTAATAGCAATGAGAGAACCGATTTATATAACATCACAAGTGATTGGATATATCTATTCAAAAATCTGAATTCGATGGTTGAGACTGTCAGTCACTAGTACCCTACCATCACTAAGAACTGCTGAAGAGGATGGGGTACAAAACTCTCCTATCCCGCTCCCTTCTGTTCCAAACTTTGTAATAAGCTTTCCAGTCAGTTCAAACACCTGAACTCTGTGATTAAATTCATCACAAACTATCAGGTGTCCTGCCTTGTTAACTGACAAAAAAACAGGATCATTGAACTCCCCGTCCCCCTCCCCCTCCTTTCCAATTTTATAACAAAAATTCCCATCACAATCAAAAACTTTGATACAGTGTTCACCACTGTCTGATACTTAAGAAATAGAAAACATGTGCCGTGTTTCTATCGAGTTATAGAAACACGAGTGAAAGTTTGGGAGAACGAGAAATGCTGTGGGAACACGAGCCGCAGGCGAGTGTTTCCACAGCTTTTTCGAGTTCTCCCAAACTTTCACGAGTGTTTCTATAACTCGATAGGAACACGGAGAACATGTTTTCTATTTCTTTTAGAAAATACCGCGGCGAAGAAAAAGAAAAAACAACTTGTTTACTTCGATCATCAAAATGTAAATTCTCTTTGTTCGCGCCATCATTACGTCAACAGCTCGTGCTAGTTCTGTGTTTCTATCGAGTTATAGAAACACGGTTTTAAACCAATCAGCGTGCGTATTTTCTTTGGGTTATTTTCTAATATAAGATGGTTGTGAACCCTCTCCTCCAATTTTACGTAAAAATTGACCGCTAGGTGAAAATATCTTGATTAGTTTGTTACTTGAATCAGCAACAATATAATTTCCGTCACTGTCTACAGATACACCACAAGGATACTCGAGCTGGTGATCAAGACATCCTTGTTCACCAAACTGGTTCAGTAACTTTCCCTGCTCACTAAAAACTTGGACTCGGTGGTTATATCTGTCCGCAACTATAATGTGGCCATGCTTATCAAAAGCTATCCCAATTGACTCGTTCAACTCTCCCTGTTTTGTGCCCTTTCTACGAAACGATCTTAAGTAAGTTCCATCACTACTGAATACCTGAATCCTGTCGTTACTAGTATCAGTCACTGCTATTTCATCACGTTCATTCACTGCCACTCCAAGGGGATAGGCAAGCATTCCGGCAGCTGACCCTTCTTGTCCAAATGATAACACGCATCTGAAGTGTCTACGTTTGACTTCAACAGCAAAAGGGCTGCCATAAACGTGATCTTCATTTACCTTCACTGACAAGTCACGTTTCCCGGTGTCTTTAGCAACATAACTGAACTTGTAACTGCCATCTTTGTTATCTTGGACTCGCGCTTTCGTCGCACAGTCCTGACCTTCCTGATTTCTCATTTCCACTGTTACACAGTCACGCTCGTAATAACATTGTTCTCCTTCAGCATTTCTTGTCGTCAAAACAAACTGTGCTTCAAGTCCAATAATAGCTTCACTTGTTCCGTTGCCTTGGACGCTTGACTCATTCGCGCTAGTTTTGCTGATAAATGTTTCGAAAGCGCCGATTCCTTCAGTGACGGTTTTCGTCATTAATGCGTCGTTTTCTACGAAAATGAAACGACGAAAGCCTTCGAGGTCACAGTCGACTTGGTCTTCTCCATCGCTGACTTCTTCCTGGAAGGTTGTGTTTAATGCCTTGTCCAACTCCATAATATCAGCGCTTCTGCTTTGCTTTAAAAGTGTTTCCGTTTTTTATATCCTTGTCTCGATAAGCTTTGCTTCTTTTTCCACATCGCGCTGTTCAGTTCGCAGACGTTCGTGAGATTCTTTTACTTGTTTGTCCACTTTGTTGAATATTTCCTTCTCCTTCGCTTCGATAACTGCCATCAAATGTTCAGTAAATCTGTGTACGTGTCGTTTGACGGCAGCCGCTTGTTCTTCAATATGAATGCAGTATTGGTCAAGTTCAGCGATTTTGTTCCTCTTCTGTTGCGCTTTTTGCTTTTGTGATTCAATCGTCGATTTCACTTGTAACTTTCGTTCAGTTGCAGCTTCTTCCAAATGTATTTTGGCATGACCTTCGTGAAGAATGGCAACACAAGAATTGCAAATGGCAACTTCACAGTCCTTGCAATAGAACTTCAACTCTTCTTTTTCATGGTGTTTCTGCTGGCAAAATGCTGGTCGTTTTAACACTTCCTCGATGTCTTGATCTTGGAAGTCTTTAATCGCCAACACACGATGTTCTTTATTAGCTCGGATTATGTTGTGTCCAGTGATACAGTCGTCACACCAGAATGCACAACACTGGAAGCAGTACAAACTCTGTGCGCTTCTTTTGTCGCAATTTCCACATTTCACTCCGGTGGAATTACACTGTTTGATGGCCAACACATCTAGCAAACTGTTGATGCGAAAGTTGGTCGGCAGATCCTTCAGGTTTCCACTGCTAGGGACTCTGCTTTCTCTTCTACATTCTGGACATGTAATAATATCATGGCGGCCACTCGTTCGTAGAATGCCGTTCAAGCAGTGAAGACAAAAACTGTGTAAACATGGCAGCTGTTTTGGATCAGTGAATGTGGTCATGCACACAGAACAGGATACTTCTTCATGAAGATTGTTTAGCAAGGTTTTTATATCCATGATTAAAGGCGGAAAGAAAAAATGGGTTTTCGAGATGAAAACAACAACCTCCAACAATGGAGCCTTGTGACATAAAAATACTGTATTTATCAGACTGTTAATATTGACCAATCACAAGAGGTTTGACATGCTGTCTGACTCCTAGGAATTGCTATTGACGGTCGAGATTTCTAAGAATCTTGATCGCAAACGTGTGACGGATTGCGAAACTCTCACATGCAAAGACCCTCTCTGTCCCTCTCTCTTCGTCAGGAGACAATCACTGTTCCGAGCCCTTGTTATTCGGCGTAAATCTCAAACCCAACCAACATCAAGCATGTAGTTGCTATATTTTGCTAAGCAACATTTTTCTAAGCAACATATTTGAAGGCCAGTCCTATCCAATTTCTTTCCTATCATCACCTCACCCAGAATGTGTGACTGTGATTTCAGCCAGCTAGTATTACCATTTAACCCGGCTTAAATTGAGTGAAATCAAAAGGGTAGTGAGACAAGATATAGCCCCTGGGGTGGGGGCTTGGGCTCTTAATGGTACACAATTATTGCTCAAAGTCGAACTCAATTTACAAGAGTTTCAACTGGGGCAGAAACAATGGAGAAACGGTATTTTTTCCACTCTCGAATTTATTTTTGGTCATGATCAGCTTTTCAGTTTTTTGCTGCAGGTCAAATAGGAATTATGATAATAATTTGCAGCGTCCGTATTTCGTTTCACATTGCAGCTCACACATCGAGATTCTTTTGGTTATTAAATTCATAGCTTTAAACATGTCAATACCAAGGTTAATGAAAGGGTTAATGATGTTGGGAATGTTCAGATTAACTTAGAAGCGACAAGCACTGACTTTAACGTAGATTTTTTTAATAATGCTCGACTTGTTGATGTCGTACTATTGTTGATTTCAGAGAAACGTACTGCGTTTGAAAGCGAAAACATTGCTTTAGTTCTCAATAATATTCACAATATTTAACTGAGCTCAACATAATCTTGTCAGCTCTAGACAAAGTTGAATTTTAATGAGGCTGCAGTGTTTTGCTTGATCTCCAGCCAAATTCACTCAACTGATGCCATCTAGTTTACATGAGAGGCTATTTCAAGATTGTGTACATTAGTTTGCATTCAAAGTGGATTCTATTATTTACTCCTTTACAGGAACCAGCACTTTAATTTTATTTCGGCATAATAGGCTTTTGATCGCAATCTCGTCGTTGCTTTGTCTTCAATGGAAATGTAATATCATGTCTTCTAATGTCACATCATGTCTTATAATGTCATATCAGTGTATGTTTTGCATAGCTATCTGCGATTGTCACGCCGCCTAGTTTAAACACGCATTCACTGACCCAAGGTGCACCAGGCACGCAACTTGATATCAAAACTGATTGAATTAATTTAATTATTTCATTTCTATAGATTATTGAAAGAAAACTTAGGGAGGTATGGAAGTAAACATAATAAGAATACAAACCTTGCCTGCGTGACGGACAAGTTTTCTTTCCGAGTAAACTGGGTCCAGAATTGAAATCAGACATTCTTTGAGTTTCAATACTTGTGTTGTCATGTGACCACTTGTTTGAAAGTTAACGTGCATGTACATAAGCGGCTACAAAGAATTTTATTAAGTTATTTTTTTGGAAAAAAAAACATATCTCTTAGTCGGCGCGACGAGTATGTTGTGGACGGGTCAATGGATCAGTGAGAGATGTATGTATGTCACACTAATCAGATCGGATCTACTATAAACAGCCAATCAAATTTCTTGTTTTTAAAGTAAATGGTATATGAGAAGATACAGTTCAGAACTGCCATATTTATTCTTCTTTAAAAGAGGAGGAAGTATTCATATATTGGGTTTACTTCGGCATTTTCTGTGAGTTAGGCTTAGGAGTTTAGTTATGGACGAGATGAGCCTTGAGGTATGAAACAGTGCGTGAGGTAGTTGTATGCAAATGGACGAGATGTTTTTATTTTTAGTTACAAAGGTAACTTGACATTTTTGTTTTTCACAAGGAGTAAATTCAATTAGACGTCACGCATCGTTGCTTCTAGTTCTTACGAAATGTTTTAGAGGAGACGAGACTATAGTTCGAACGTTTACAATAGGTACAGGTAACGGTTGCTGTGTTCTTGTTGCGTGCAAATATAACGAGATATTTTTATTTTTTCGTTACAAAGGGTAATTTGACACTTTTGTTTTTCACAAGGGAGTAAATTCAATTAGAGCTGGCAAATCATCACCACTTGTTCCCACGAGATGCTTGCTATTTTTAGTTACAAATGGTAACTTGATATTTTTGTTTTTCACAAGGAGTAAATTCAATTAGACGTCACGCATCGTTGCTTCTAGTTCTTACGAAATGTTTTAGAGTAGACGAGACTATTTTGATTTGAAAGAGTTCGAACGTTTACAATAGGTACAGGTAACGATTGTTTTGTTGTTGTTGCATGGAAATATAACGAGATACTTTATTTTTTAGTTACAAAGGGTAATTTGACACTTGTTTTCCACAAGGGAGTAAATTCAATTAGAGCTGGCAAATCATCACCACTTGTTCCCACGAGATGCTTGCTATTTTTAGTTACAAATGGTAATTTGACACTTTTGTTTTTCATATGGGAATGAATTAAATTAGACTGTCAACGTGTCAGAGGTGTTTTTTCTCTTTCTTTTTTCGGTAAACTAGTGTTGTTGTGTAAAAAGGGTTAACTAAATTGTCACTGTAAACACTCCCTTAAATGCTCCTATCTTCATAACCTTTTAATTAAAAAAATAACTCTTGCACGCCTTGCGTGCCTATGTTCTCTCTTTGTCGGCGCATCGGGTATGTTATGGACGGGTGGTTCAGTGAGAGATGTATGTATGTCACACCAATCAGATTGGATCTACTATTAAACACCAATCAAATTTCCTGTTGTAAAGGTATATGGTATGTGAGAAGATTTGATCCCGATACAGTTCAGAACGGCCATTGCTGCTCCTACAATTTCCACATGTATGGATTTTCGCGATCTGGTAAAGGGGAGGTTGATGTGTATCGTTTTATGTCCAAATATAGTTCAGATCACCATGTGCTTTTTTGTCACACCTCGCCATCGATGCGTCATCATGCATGAAGTTGATGCATACAAGGACAGATTTTAAGTTACATAGCACAATTTGACACTACTTTGAGAAATAAATGTTACTGCAAGTCTTGGATAAATCACTGCGTAAAATATGTCTCTACCAACAGAATGTGCCGCAGCATTACTATCTTTTAGATACCCTAGTTATTCTTCTATAAAAGAGGAGGAACTATTTCATATATTGGACTTACTTCTTCATTTTCTATGGGTTAGGCTAAGGATTTAAGCTATGAACGAGATGAGTCTGAGTTTTGAAGCAGTTCGTGAGTTAGTAGAATGCAAATGGTACCAGATATTTGTATTTTTAGTTACAAAGGTAACTTGATACTTTTGTTTTTCACAAAGAGTGAATTCAATTAGAGGACACGAATCATCGCTTCCAGTTCTTAGGACATGTTTTAGAGGAGACGAGACTATTTACATTTGAGACAATTCTAACGTTTACAATAGTGAGTGTAGGTAACGATTGTTTTGTTCTTGTTGCATGGAAATATAACGAGATATTTTTATTTTTTCGATGCAAAGGGTAATTTGACACTTGTTTTTCACAAGGGAGTAAATTCAGTTAGAGCTAACAAATTCTCAGCACCTGTTCGCACGAGATGCTTGCTATTTTTAGTTAAAAATGGTAACTTGACACTTTTGTTTTTCATATCGAAGTAAATTCAATTAGAGCTTACAAGTTGTCGGCTATTGTTTCCAGGATATAAAACAAAAAAAGAAGCTTTCATTTCTAAACTGTTTTTGCGTCTCTGTAGTAGCAGTTTATAGTTTTATTTGATGGCATTCATTTCAGTTCGATATTTTAAAGGTAAAAAGTACGAGAACTGTTCAAATGTTCTTTGAAGACTGCGTGGCGTCAAATTAAACGGTTGACTTTCAACGAATCAGAGAGTTTTTTTCCTCTTTCTTTCTATTTTCGGTGAAGTAGTGTTGTTGTGTAAAAAGGGTAAACTTTCGACTCGTATAAAATGCGAAAAGTTCTCTTATTTTTGAGCAAAAATTCCTCTTGGGGGTTGAAAGTGCTATGAGATCAGTGAGTGGCGGGGAATTATGCGTGTGCGCGTGTCACACCAATCACAGTGTGGATTGTATCAAAGAACGAATCAAATTGCCTGTTAGAAAATAAGATGGTATCTACATTAATCTTTAGACGCGTCAGATCACTGTAGTTTGTTCAGTCAAACATTTTATGGCTTACTAATTAGTTATCTTACCATGTATATCATAAATTCCCAGTTTCTCTCTTGCTGTACATCGCAACCAAATAGACTTGTCAAATTAATCAAATCATTACTGTAAACAGCCCCATGAATGCTCCTATCTCCGAGACTCCATAAAAAATAACTCTTGCACGCCTTGCGTGCTTCTGTTTTAAACTGTGTAGACTGCTAGCAGTCCCTTTCAAGATAGTCGCGAAGGCGCGCGAAATAGCCGAGCGAAAGCGGAAAACTGGAGCGAACAGTCTCTTCTCGTGTTTTTCTCCTTGCTCCAGTCTCGCCGCGCTGTGCGCTCTTGGTTCGCACGCTCTCGCGACTATCTAGAAAGGGACTGCTAGCAGTCTATAAACTGTGCAACAGGTTTAATTGTTAGCACGTCAATATTCGACTCAAACTAAGAACGTTTGTTTAAGCCTTATCTCCTCAATCGTAACGTATCTATATATCACAGATATCACAGATATATAAATTTCAAGTTTGTCATTTGCAATCAGCCATCTTAACCTTAGCTTCTACAGTCCTAACATGAGCCTGGTTTACACTTGTGAGATAAGCATAAGCTCGAATAAGCGCAAGCACAAGAACAACAGCAACATGTTTCTTTTCCTTGTGGTTGTACTTATAGTGTTACGCTTATCTCCCAAGTGGGAACCTGCTTATTTCACTAGTCTTAATTATGCTTATCCCACAAGCGAACGAGGCTTAAGGCGTTTCTTGGAATTGAACGTATAGACATTGCCACCATTGTACCATACATGTATCGTAAGCGTCTCATAACGAATAGAACTCTCGCGAATCAGTGAATTGAGTGGGTCGTTTCTCAAGCACGCACCACAGGTAGTTAGCAGAACAAACCACAAATGTTTCTCTTGTAGGACGATCAGTAAAATTTGTTGTGGGTTCTGGCTGTTTGTCGGGATTGTGCTGGCTATAGTTCTTCCCATCTATTTTTTGTGATAAAAAAATCTGATCAATCATCTGGTGAACCCTACAAAAAACAGGCCGTCGCCACGGATATACCGCAGTGCTCCTTAATCGGCCAGGACATTCTTATCGCCAACAGCTCAGCCGTGGATGCTGCCATCGCCGCCATGTTCTGTTTGGGGGTGATAAGCATGCATTCGTCGGGGCTAGGAGGAGGTGGAGTAATGCTGGTGTACAATAGAAGCCTCAGTCAAGAAGCCAGTGTCATCGACTTCAGAGAAACCGCCCAGCACTAGCATACAGTAACATGTTTAAGGGCAACGAGATGAAAGCCGAAAAAGGTATTCTTTTCCGCTTTGTATTCAGCAAAGACTTTTTATTTCAAAATCAAGGAATTAATATTAATAACGAGGACCAGTAAAAGGTGGGAGAATGGCTGAATGGTAGAATGTCGTGGATACTGGATTTGACTGATGCGATATCCTGTATTCAGCTCCTACATTCTTTCCACCGGTTTGGATTCTGTAGCAAGTTAATGGACTATTCGTTCGTTAATTTTGCGTGTCCGCAATTGGAATTGTCCTGTTAATGTCCTTTAACACTGATTTGGACTCTTAAATTAAGCGGTTAATATCTCTGACACGTTTGATGAAACATTTTTGGGTTGTTGGACAAAAGATGACCGTTAACATTTCTAAGATCTAAGCATACCTAGACTACCGTTTTCCGTTCCCCGAGTCGGAACTGCATATTGTATTACTGATTTCCTTGTAAGACTGACGATTCTTTTTAAGACCTTGGCCACAACTGAGATCACCGAAATTGGACGACTATTGTTTAGGTCGTCCCGATCGCCTTGTTTCAGGGCCTGTTTACATGGAGGTGGGGGACCCCAGGTAGGTGAGGTAACCCGCCTAGGTGGGGTAACCCGCCTCTCCATATAATCTCTCATTTTTATTTGATCATGTTTACATGATAGGTGGGGTAACCCGCCTAGGCGGGTTGCCCGGTCTGCCAGGTAGGGTAACCCGCCTAGCCGGGGTCGCATTTTGCCATGTAAACGACTCGAGGTGGGGTAACCCGCCTAGCCGGGGTCGAGTTCATGTTACATTTGCAAGCGCGCCAAAGCGCGTAAAAATTTGAACCAGAAGAATATGGCCGTTAACTGCCTCTGGCGGAGGCTTTGTATCATCAAAAGTGACAGTAAAACGCCACAGCATTGAAATGCTGCAGCGAGAGCAGAAAATAAAGATAAAATAACACTGACCGCCATTTTCAATGTTTACATGCCTAGCGACCACGCAACAACGTCAAGTAAAGTCACCCCGGGACCCCGGGGTCGTAAGTTTGCATGTAAACGCTGGCCATTTTTCGACCACGGCTAGGCGGGTTACCTCACCTACCTGGGGTCCCCCACCTCCATGTAAACAGGCCCTAAAAAGTGGGGTAACGCATTTTCAATCATACGGAAATATACCTTGACTTATTGACTGGTTACAGATATCGCATAAAGGTATGCAAATGAGATCAGCACATTCCGCACTCGTAAGTACAATTGCGTTCAAGCAGTGAAGACAAAAACTGTGTAAACATGGCAGCAGTTTCTGTGAATGGGGTCACTGATGCACACAGAACAGGATACTTCTTCATGAAGATTCTTTAGCAAGGTTTTCATATCCATGATTAACGACAGAACGAGAAAAGGGGTTACCAGCTGCAACAATGGAGCCTTGTGATATAAAGACTATTAATATTGACCAATCACGAGAGGTTTGATATGCTGTCTGATGTGACTCAATTCTAAGAATTGCTTTTTTTTACCGACAAGATTTCTGAGAATCATGACCTAGTGACCGAGTGCGAAACTCTAAGAGACGCAACAGCCTCTCCGTATCTCTCGCTAATTCTTCTTCTCTGTCTCGGTCTCTCTGTCTCTCTCAGTTTGAGGACAATCACTGTTCCAAGGAAAATATCTCGAGGGGTCTGTGCAGGCTTGGGCTCTGCATTTTAACAATGTTTCCAGGAACGGGCGAACCGCCAACTATGACTATGACTATTACTCAAAGTATTACTCAAAGTCTACCTGAAATCTCAATAGTTTCAACAGTAGAAGAAGATAAGCCAGCCGAGAAATGCAACAGATGGTAAGTGCTATTTTTTTCTCTCTCTCTCTTTCGCATTTATTTGTACTTCATCTTTTGCTGCAAGTCAAGTTGATATTTTAATAATCATCAACTGATCGAGATTGGTAGCGTCCATATAGTGCGTTACACGTGCAAGTTCGCATCTCACCGTTAGGCCATCGAAGTTCTTTTGATTATTAAATGCACAGCCCTGATAAAGACCGACAGTAGCCAAGTTGATGCAAGACTTAATAATTAAAGAAACGTGAACAGCAATCAAACCGAAAATTATGCTGGGAAAGATCAGATCGATTTTGTGGCGACTAGCACTTTAACTAAGATCAGTTGGGTTCGACTTGTTTCGACTTGTTTGACTGATGTTGATTTCCGAGAAAAGCACCGCGTTTTAAAGCGAAAACACTGTTTTAATTTTCAATAATATTCAGAATATTTAATTAACCTCAATTTCATCGCTTGTTCCAGGTGAAGCTGAATTTTCATGAGGCGACATTCAAAATTCACTATTTTACCATGAAAGGATATTTCAAGATTTCTATGCATTCAAAACGGATTCTGGCATTTACACTCTTATAGGAGCCAGCGCTTTAATTTTCTTTCAATATCAGACTCTTGATTAGAATTCTGTCGTTGCTTTGTTTTCAAATGTCATATCCAGAGCTACATCAATTATATTTTGCATACACCATGAATGTTAAGTATTGTGATTATTACGGTTGATTGAAACAAACATTCGACTGACCTAAAGAAGCATCGGTCACGCCACTTGATGAATGAATGAATGTTGTTGTTACGTTTTATGGATTTTTTGACTTTCTTTTTTGAATTTTCTCACTGGAGTGTTGGAAGTTAGCGGCCCGAGAGGAATATGCGGGAAAGCAGTCCCCATGTTTGATGATGTTGTTGTGAATTGCAATGAGAATTTCCAAGCTCCTACATAATGCGAGTTCTCTAGTCGAAAGCAAAGAGAAGTGCAGCTTTTAAAAGTTCTATAGCTACTCAGCGTATTGCTTGTATATTTTCTATTTTAGCGAATCGTGGTCGAATGAGTTCAGAAGTGGAAGTGGATCTGACCACTTGTCTTGATATTGTTGGAGTTAATTTGGGAATAAATTCTGTTTTGTGACTACAAATGTTTTATTTCCCATTTTCTTATCAATACATTTGGTTAATCAAGTGACAATTACTTAACATGCGAGAAGGACTACATAAACCTTTGCAGGCTATAACTAATTATGCATACTTCGTATTTTGAATCAGGATTGGTATTAAATGCAAGCTAACTAGATAACAGTATTTGGAAGTTTAACCCAAGGAGCTGGTTTAGTGACTCATGGGCTTTTTTTTTTCTTTTTTTTTTTCTTTAAACATATTTCCTATTGTTTGCCCCAAAAGCACCTAGGCTTATCAAGGGGGCTTACAATAATACATTAATCAGGCTCAAAAAAATAAAAGACAGACACAAACAGCACACAAAGTTACAACAAATAAATTAGCATAATTACAAATGTATTAGTTAAACAGTGGCCATCGAAAAGCGATTGGTATTGATTATAAAAGTCTGGACTTCGCGAAATAGAGCACAGTTGATATCATAATTTGCAGATTTAACGCCGTACAAAAGAAAATTAAGTTTTTTAGCATCGCTGCTGGATGACCACGTTTCACCCAGAATATTAGCAGCGGAGGTGAGGAGAAGATTACGTTGGGCGGCATACCTTGGGCAAAACAAAAAGAAGTGTCAGTTTCACTGATTCAGTGTCAAGACCGCACATCGCAAAAAGGTGACGCACAACGGGCTGTGATATTGGCATATTTGCAGTATTCTTGAAGTCCTTGTAACACTGATTTGGACTCTTAAATTAAGCGGTTAATATCTCTGACACGTTTGATGAAACATTTTCGGGTTGTTTGGACAAAAGATGACCGTTAACATTTCTGAGATCTAAGCATACCACAAAGACTACCGTTTTCCATTCCCGCAGTCGGAACTGCACATTGTATTATTTCCTTGTAACACTGACGATTCTTTCAAAGACCTTGGCCACAATTGAGATCACCGAAATTGGACGATGATTCAGGTTTAGATCGTCCCGATCGCCTTGTTTAAAAAGTGGGGTAACGCAATTTCAATCATCCGGAAATATACCTTGACTTATTGACTGGTTAAAGATATCGCATATAGGTATGCAAATGAGATGCGCACATTCCGCACTCGTTCGTACAATTCCGTTCAAGCAGTGAAAACAAAAACTGTATGTGTAAACATGGCAGCAGTTTTAGATCTGTGAATAGGGTCATCCACACAGAACAGGATACTTCTTCATGAAGATTCTTTAGCAAGGTTTTCATGTCCATGATTAACGATAGAACGAGAAAATGGATTACCCGCTGCAACAATGGAGCCTTGTGATATAAAGACTATTATTTATTATTTCTTTTTCTTGTGCTTATATCCCGGCCCATAAGTGAACAAGGCTTAAAGCTTTTCTTGGAATTGAATACATGTATCGTAAGCTTCTCATAACGAATGGAACTCTCGCGAATCAGTGAATTGAGTGGGTCTCGAGTGGGCCTCGCACCACAGGTAGTTGGCAGAACAAACCTTGTATGTTTCTCTTGTAGGACGATCATCAAAATTTGTGGTGGGTTTTGTCTGTTTGTCGGTTTTGTGCTGGCTATAGTTCTTCCCATCTATTTTTTTGTGATAAAAAAATCTGATCAATCATCTGGTGGACCCTACAAAAGACAGGCCGTCGCCACGGATACACCGCAGTGCTCCCAAATCGGCCAGGACATTCTTATCGCCAACGGCTCGGCCGTGGATGCTGCCATCGCCGCCATGTTGTGCTTGGGGGTTGTAAGCATGCATTCGTCGGGGCTAGGAGGAGGTGGAGTAATGCTGGTGTACAATAGAAGCCTTCAAGAAGCCAGTGTCATCGACTTCAGAGAAACCGCTCCAGCACTAGCATACCGTAACATGTTTAAGGGTAACGAGATGAAAGCTCAAAAAGGTAATCTTTTCCGCTTTGTATTCAGCCAAGACTTTTTATTTCAAAATCAAGGAATTAATATTAATAACGAGAACCAGTAAAAGGTGGGAGAATGGCTGAATGGTAGAATGTCGTGGATACTGGATTTGACGGATGCGATATCCCGGATTCAGCTCCTGCATTCTGATGACGTAAAGAGCTTTTTTACAGCGGTCACACGAGAGCCCTGGGTTAAACTTGTATACAACACCATTGTGACTAATCTGTTGGCCCGCTTTCCACCGGTTGGGATTCTGTAACAAATTAATGGTCTATTCGCTCTTTAATTTTGCGTGTCCGCAGTTGGAATTGTCCTGTTAATGTCCTTGTAACACTGATTTGGACTCCTAAATTAAGTGGCTAATATCTCTGACACGTTTGATGAAACATTTTTGGGTTGCTGGGACAAAAGATGACCGTTAACATTTTTAAGATTTAAGCAAATACTACAAAGACTACCTCAACTTCGTCTTAGGTGGTCTGTCCATTGCTGTGCCTGGTGAGGTACGCGGTCAATACGAAGCCTGGAAACGATACGGTTGGTTGCCATGGAAACAACTAGTTCAACCAGCCATCGATTTGGCTAGAAATGGATTTGAAATAACAGAAGCTGTGGACGACGCTCTGAAAACGATAAAAGGAATCGAACAGGACATCAGAAATGATCCAGGATTAAGGTCAGTTCAGTCATATCACCGGCGTATTAACAGTAAAGGCTAACTCAGTGACAAGCAAGAGTATGAGAGTTGATCCCCTATGTAGTCCTTAAAGAGAGCGGGGTAGTGTCCCTCTTAACCACAGATTTCGAGAAGTTGCCGAGAAATTGCTGAAGGTGACATTTAGAGGAAATCTATTTTGAAGCGTTTTAGTGTCAAATGGCCAATTTTAGGGAATGTTTGCTTTGAAAAAAAAACTGTGATTTCGCGTACACAACTAGTAGGCCTGTCCCGATTGCGCTGGGCACTTTTTCGGCACCTCTTCGAATTTGGAGCACTATTCTACATTTCCAGCGCTCTCCAGCACTTAATTGACTTTTGAGCAGAATTTGAGCATTTTTTGCCTTTTGGGAAACAGACCAGCGCGATTTTCATAATTTTCCAGATGTTAAATGAATGTTTTGTCTTTGAAACGTTTTCAGCAAGGCTTAGTAATTCTATCATCATGAATTATGAATAATTACACCTTGTCGACTGACTGTTGTCATGGAAATGCACGAGCTATGGTCCTTAGATCATGGGAACAGTCTATTTTGATTGGTTCGTGACTTCGTGTTTCTCAGAACTTCCAGAACTGTCTTATGATACTTTCTTTCATTATATTGGGTGGTTATGTCATTATATTCAGTGCTTATGTTTTTATATTCGGTGAATAACTCGTTATACTCGGTGCTTATGTCTTTATATTTGGTGCTGCCTTCATTACATTCGGTGCTTACTCCATTATATTAAAGGTTAAAACACGTCACAAGATAAAATTTTGGGAAAAGAAATCGTTGGATAATAAACGTCTTACTCGCTGAGAATTTTTACTCGTTGTTTGTATTTTCACTCGCCCTACGGGCTCGTCAAAATAGGGCAAACTCGTAAAAATACCCAGTGATACTACACAAACAAAACTTTTAATAAGATATTTATATTCAGATGTCATAGTATTTAGCACTGCTGTACTGTTTGGGGACACTATCGACGAACAAATATTGTAACTAGAACTGAAAGCTTCTTAGAAATCTCAGCTGGTTGAAGGCTGACCAGTTGGACATTTACAATACGTGAGGAATTTACTTGAAGCGATCACTGAACACAAACCATCTTGCGACAGAAGCCACGATCGGCTATTCAGGGCCAATGCTACTTTCCTGGTGAAAGGTTCAATTGAACGCCTTATTAATGAGTGCCAAAAATAACGCCCGTCAAAAGTCTAAACATACCGGCTCTTGATAAATGTAACTAGTGAGTCACGTGTGTGGAGGTTCTTTGTCTTACTTCGTTCTCTCTGGCCATAATTCTGTGTCGTTATTTTTAATATGATTTCAGCGAACTGCTTTTGGATAAAAACAAAAAGCTTCGTAAGAAAGGAGACAAAATCAAGAACGAAAAGTATGCAAAGACTCTGGAACAAGTGCGAAACGATCCTGAATCGTTTTACAGTGGAGAGCTGGCCAATAATATCGCGGACGACATGAGAAGAGTCAATGGCATCATAAAGTTGGACGATCTGAGAAGATACAAGTCGATCAGCAGAAAGCCATATAAGGATGAACTTTCGGGCATGAATATGTACCTCACCCCACCCCCCACAAGCGGTGCTGTATTAGCGCTAATCTTGAACATTTTAAAAGGTGGGTACTTTTCTCCAAATTTTTTTCTTTATTTTATTCTCTGTCATCAGGATTTGGAAGAGGTCATGAACATCAATAATTTTAAAAATATCTATATGAAATAAAGTTGATCCTTGCTTACTTAAGTCACTTGGAACCAAACAGTTAAACACTGACAACCCGTTGTTTCCTTAAACATTAAAGCATAGAACCAATTACAAATTCTTGGGTGTTCTAAAATAAAAGAAAATACGTTATGTAACAAAGGTTAGGAGTAAAACATTTAAGTTCTTCGATGATATATATTTTACATTTCAGGATACAATTTGACGTCACCATTCAGTAATGACGTGAATTCCTCAGTGTTGACGTATCACCGCATCATTGAAGCTTTTAAGTTCAGTTACGCATGGCGCAGTCGTCTTGGAGATCCAGGCTTTAATTCACAAATACACAAGGTGAGTTAAAGAAACAGGAAACAAGAATAGCTTAGCCTGCATGCCTGTTCGCAGGGTAGACTGGGAGTAGCATGTGCCACTAAATGCTCAATACACACTCACCGCTCAAGGCATATTTCACGTTTGATCAGGATAACATCCGTATTTTCCTCACATCTCGGTATAAAACCGTTCATAGTGTACGATCGTGCAGAAATCAGCTAATCAAAGACACTATACTCTCCGCGCAGAAATAGTTCTTCAGGATGAAACCGTTAATTAATCATTAATTTAAGAAACTGAGAGCAAACCGTGCATTTGTTTAAGCACAACCTCGATTTCTATACATGTGAAATGGTTGAAAAAACTGATAAGCGTACGTATACAACTACAAGTTTCAATACATGAAAATTATTATTGCGCGATACATGCAAAGAGAAATAATCGCTCTCAATTTCTATGACGTGATAGTTCATGAGAACTAAACCTTAAAGAAAGTTATAATGAGCTCATATATGATCTCATAATCCATAGAAGATGGCTGGCTAGTCAATCAAATTGCAATATCGTTGATAGTCTTCCAGTACGTTATGCGAACGAGTAACAGAAACATGTTCTTCAGCCCATCAGGGAGTGGAGTTTTTACAAGAATGCTTTCTAAAAATGTGCGTAACGTTTCACCACAGGTTGCTAGAAAGATGTTAAGTCAAGAAACAGGCGACCGGATACGTCACAAAATACGGGATAGCATGACCTTCAAGGACGTATCATATTACGCGCAATCATTTTCAGACGCTGATTACGGCACAACACACGTGGCTGTTTTGGCGCCAAATGGTGACGCAGTGTCCGTGACAACCACAATCAACAGGAAGTAGGTTTAGAACTTCTTGCAAGTTATTAATTAACTCTATTTGCCTTTGATGGTTGAGTAAATTTCCCTTTCGACCTTCACTTAGAACTTAGCAATCACGTTTAGTCAGAAGTGCATAACAGTGTCGTTTTGCCGAAAGCTGTAGGAGCACTCAAAAACTATCAAACCCTCGTTTGTTAGCCTTAAACTTAACGTGGGTTCTCCGAACGTTTTGATATCAGCATTAGTAGAGTTAAGGACAGCTTTGACAAAGATACATTATGTCTGATGGTTTCTTCCCTAGTCATGAGCAAGCTTTTTTATTGCTCCTCTGTCTGGTCGAACACTTCATCAAAGAACGTCAAGAAGCTCCAAGCTGTCCAAAATTTCGCGTGTAGAATTGTGTCAAACACACGTAAATTTGATCACATCACCCCTGCAATGGAGGAACTTGAGTGGCTCCCTATTAAGGATCTTCTACTTTATCGCGACTCGATTATGACCTACAAGTGCATACACGGGATGGCACCATACTATCTTACTAGTAACTTTGTAATCGTGCCTCAATTCATGGTCGTAAGACCCGCAACGGTGACCAGTTACAGATTCCTTTGTACACTTCAGCGGCTGGACAGAGATCATTCAAGTTTAGAGGCGCAAAAATTTGGAACTCACTGGACACTGATTTGAAAGAACATAAATCGTTGAAGAATTTTAAATTAGCACTAAAGTCTAGACTTTTTAGTAATCTTTACAAATGAATGAGTATCGTAGTTTTCGCAGGTTGTATTTTATAATCATTCAAGTTATATTACATCATATATTATTGTATTTTATTTTTGATATTGTAATAGGTTTTGAAAAGCCTTTCTCTTTTTGGAAAACCTAATAAAGTATGTATGTATGTATGAATGACGTCATCACGTACATCATGTTGTCAAGACTCGATCACAGTTCTGGTTTCGGTTAATTGTCATTTCGATTAAAAATCACTTACCACTGTCGTTAATTCTCATCGTTATTTTTCGACAGATTTGGATCCAGATATCGATCTAATGTCACAGGGATCATCTACAACGACGAGATGGACGATTTTGACATTCCCGATCACAACATAGTGGACGGCATTTCTCCTTCTCCTTTTAACTTTCCGGAGCCATATAAGCGACCTTTCTCGTCCATGTCTCCCGCCATTTTGACCAATGATGACGGCAGAGTGCAGCTTGTTATTGGTGCCTCTGGCGGGAAAAGGATCACCACCGCCGTGTCACTGGTATGTTTAATGGCATCATATCATGATTTCAAACCAGAAAATATGAAGGGCACAAGATTTTATTCCCAAGTTCATCACTATCGAGTTATTTTTAGATCAATCCCAGGAGGGTCCAGTAATAGCGAATCATGTGACATGAATTTTCTCACGAGGACAATCCGAGCTTGTGGTAAGATTATACCCAGGAGAACTTGGTACCATGTCTAAAAATATATTGAAGAATTACCTTGAGAGGGATTACCTTGAGAGAAATTACCTAGAAAGGGAATAACTTGAAAGGGATTACTTTGAGAGGGATTGTCGGGAATTTTGGTTTGCCAACAAAAAACACTCACGTAATTTTAACAATCTGGTTTAATGAATCTCACTTCTACCTTTTTTACAACTCCTCTCTCTCCAAAGGCTCTCAGACTACTCCTCCCTGTGCGATAGTTCAAAGTTTAGCGATCACGCGCACGGTGCACGTGATGTTCAAACACAACGATAAACTTATGTCAATAAACTTATGTAACGCAATACAATTTTCTGGTCGCGACACTCTCCCCCTATTTGATTCCGTAGGTATCAAATACATAACAAAGTGCTCGTACGGATTACAGTTCTTTTTGTTGAGCAATATCCTTAATACACTGTGCGGCAGCAACAGCCGCATCACGTCTGGGTCGGAACTCTCTGGCTGTTGGATCAAGCATTGGAACTCTGCGCTCCTGATGACTGTCACACAACAACTCCATCGGACATAGCTGTTGGATTGCCCGCTCAAGGAACGATTTCCCTGCCCTCAGTCTTGCTGCCCTGACAACACCGTCTCTGCCCTGGATAAGCTTGACTACAATCCCGACGTTCCATTTACCTCTGTTCCGTTCGTCACCTTGAATCAGAACGACGTCTCCGGTCTTAATCAGCGGTTTTTCTTTCTTGTGGTTGAGGTTATGTCTTTCTCGAAGGCTCCTTATATACTCCTCGGTCCATCGGGTCCACATTACATCCTTGCAGCGACGGAGATACCTTGCACGCTTCCTTAAATCCTTGCTTTCAATAGCATCAGGATCGTCTTCCGGCAACTGATTGGGTTGACCAAACATCATAGCATGTGGTGTCAGGGTGGGTAACTGGACATCATCTTCTTGATAGGTAAGAGGTCGGTTGTTGAGTGTGATTTCAACGTCTAAGATGACTTCTTCTAGCTCACTCCACGCGAGATTCGCTCCCCCAATAGACTTGTACAAGGCCCGCTTCACGAGTCCGACCACCCTCTCGAACTGACCGCCCCACCACGGCGCGCGGCTCAGGCTAAACTGCCATGTGATATGCTGGTGGACCAGGTAGTCCTGCATATTCTCATCTCTCATGATGCGTCAGGCCATTTGGAGGCTGCAACGAAGCTCCTTCCGTTGTCAGAATAAACTTTTTGTGGTCTCCCTCTGCTGGCTATGAACCGCTTGAAGGCCTTCATGAATTCTTCAGTGGTTTGGTTGCTTAACAGCTCCAGATGGATAGCTCTGGTCAGACTACAGGCAAATAACAGGATATAAGCTTTACCATCCCTCTTCTTGCTTAAGCGGTATAGTATTGGGCCAGCGTAGTCCACGCCCAGCACTTGGAAGGGGATTGACCCCATGGTACGGTCAATTGGCAGGTTTCCCGGTGGTGGACTCTTTTGCTTGGAACTTTTTGCATCCAAAGCAAACATTGATAGACTTCTTGGTCAACTGCCTCAGTCGGGGTATCCAATAATCACGTCTGATCAGCGCCATTGTGAGATCAACTCTCCCATGCAACGTCAGCATGTGCACTCGGTGGTAAGTAGATTGGGTAGTTCCCTTATATTCTGCCGCGGCACTCGTACAACCCGTTGCTGTTCTTTTGGAGGTTGAGGGTCAGCTTGTCTTCTTCGAACTTTTCTGTTCCGCTTGAACTTTCCTGCACTCTTTGAACCCACCAACGGACTTCCTTATCGGTCTCGAATGTCGTCAGAGGGCCAACGAGTCTCGCTGATTTCTTCTGCTTGCAATTGTTCAAGAATCTTCTTATCCATGTCGTGATTCGCACCGTTTTCCAGAAGCCGTTCTTCTCTAAAACGTCATCAAGGTTGTCCTTGGTCTCTGTAACGGATCTCTTTCGTAAGTTTGGTTTCTGCTTCGGTTTCATTGTTTGGTTCTGTAAGTATGTCACGTGGCCAAAGATCAGGCTCTGTCAACCATTCTGGCCCTTTAAACCATAGCTCGATGAGGTTGTCTGCTTGGCAACTCTGCTGCCAATATCAGCGGGATTCTGGTCGGTACCAACATGTCTCCATTGAATGTACTCCTTATCTCGTACCTTGTTCACTCGATTGGCCACAAACTGTTTATAAGCACTGCCTCCTTCTCTGATCCAATGAAGGGCTACAGTACTATCCAGCCATCCATGGACTGATCTAACTGGGTGGCCTTCTAGGGCGTTCTTAACATTTTCCGCGAGGTTCGCTGCCATGTGTGCAGAAACAAGTTCAAGCCTAGGAATGGTCAAGCCTCTTGCCAGGCGTGATTTTGCGGCCAGTAAACCTTAGTTAACACCTGAAGCTTGATGGACCACTGCATACACGGCGGCTGCCGTTCCAGCCCCACTTGTGTCTCCGAACGCGTGTAAATCGATCGCTTCAATAGCTTCCTTAAAGCCTGCCAAACTGCGTGGGACTTGAACTTGATCTGGAAGGCTCCTCTCAAATCTCTTCCACTGGTTCGCTGGTTCGATACAAAAGTTTCCCCACAAGTGATACTGGTGAAGCTACACCAATTGGGTCATAAACTGAAGCAACCGCAACATTTCTCTCTTAGATACTTCTGGGGAGGCCCCTCGGAATGTGACAGCGATGGTGTCTTCGGTTTTGTTCCATGGTAGTCCCAACATCTTGGTTTCTCCGGGTTTGACTCCAAGTTGCTCTTTGGCATAGCTCTGTTTCCCGTCTTCTGGTTCGCCGCTTGCTTCTAACTCTGGCTCATTCGAATGCCACTTGTGTAACTCAAACTGTGCTTCTCCAAATACTGCGACGGCCGATTCTTTCAGCTTGCGCACCTTCTCTGTCGTTTCTCCACCGGTGATAACATCGTCGACGTATAGACTCTTCTTGATTTCTTCCACTGCACTTGGGTATCTTTCTTTCATACCTTCCAAGTGTTGATGCAATGTTCCTCCTAACAAGAATGGTGACTGGACAAGTCCGAACAATGCACGGGTAAATCTCAAAACTTCTACATTCGACGTTTCCTTGTCCTTGACCCAGTGAAATCTCGGGGCATCTCGATCCTCCAGTCGTATACGAACTTGTAGGAACGCCTGTTTGAGGTCACCTGCTAATGCAACAGGTTTCAATCGGTTTCGTACTAGAATGTCCCACAGCAAGTTTTGGAGGGGTGGTCCCGTCTCTAGGCAGTCGTTCAATGACGGACTTCTTTCATTCGATCTAGCTGAAGCATTGAAGACGATTCGCAGTTTGGTGGATTCTGCAGACTCTCTGACAACGGGCTTATGTGGGATGTAGAACTCTCTTCCCACTGGATCTAAAGACACTCTCTCAACGGTTCCTTTTGCCAACTGGTCTTGAATGACTTCATCATACTGGTCCAGAAGGTCGGGCTCTTTCTGCAGTTTCTTGAGGAGGGTATCCAGTCTTGTCAGACTTCCCTGTTTATTGTTCGGGAGGAGATCATGACCATGTTTCCATAGTAACCCTGTTTCATACCACCCTTTGTCACTGCGTCTCAACTGCTCCTTAAAATCATCGTACACCGATTGCTGATCACCATCTGGTCTGTCCTGAAGACCTAAGACGTCTAGACTGCATAGCTGCTCGTAATCAGTGGACGAGGTTCTGGTGAGATAAACGCTCCCCATGTGTGCTTCTTTTCCAGCCGACATCATTGTCCATCCCAGTGAAGTTAGCTCAGCAACTGGTTCTCCAGCTTGTCCAATCCGTGGCTTTGTGTCAGTCTTAATTCTGGAGTACTCGCTTGCTCCCAGTATCAAATGGATGGGTAGCTCTGGCTTCTTGTCCTCGTCATTCATGAATATTCCCTGCAGGTGGGGATATTAGTGAATCTTGTCAGCATATCTTGGGCTAGGGATGGTCAACAGAACGCGTACGCTTCTATCTACGTTACTGACTGATGCGGCCATGTTAAAATCTCCCACGACACTTGAAATCTTGACATCATACTGATAAATCTCCTGGTTAGTCGAACACATCATCATGTCAATTCTCTTGTGCTCCATCCTCGACGGTCGTTTTCCAAGTCGCTTGATAAGAGCTGCTGAGGTATAAGAACTTCCGGCGCCAGTGTCCAATAATGCTCTGCATTTTATACCATCTACATCAACAACCACGACAGGGTAAATGACTGCTCCTTCGCCAGTAGCTAGCAACATCTGTTGGGAATCCCTATCTCAGATTGATGTGTGGTGTCTGCCATTACATTTTTGACAACTTCTAACAATACGGCAGTCCCCAGCCCGGTACCTTGTGCCAGTGCTGTTGAAACACAACCTTTTCTCACTGAGGTACTTTTTCCGTAATGCCACGCCCACTATTTTGTCACAGTCGACTGATTTGTGCTCGCGCGATTCACAGTACACGCATGGTCGTGTTTTCCATTCTTCTTGCCTCGAATTAAACACTCTGTCACGGGACTTAGGGAATTTAGGTGGTGGTTTAAATGGCGGTTTCCATGACGGTGGTTTCTCATGGTTATAATCTTCATCGGGCTTCGGTGGGTTCCTCACGGTCCACTTTCGCAACGCCTCGACAAGCTGGTCGAATTTCCATTCTTGCCAATCGTCGTCGGTTCTCACTAAATCTCCTCTAATTCCTTCTAATTTGTTCAGTGTCATCCTCACGTAACCATTCACTTCCCCGAGTTTGCCCATTGTTTCCAGTGCTTGAACGGATGAGCATAAATTTTCATAAAACTGCGATACCTTGTTTGGGTTTGCTCTGTAAATCACGGGAAGTGACATGATGCTGCTCACATAGGCATTTACGATCTCGCTCTCCTTTCCGAATTTCGTTTTCAGGATATTTTTCGCTCGTTCGTAGCCTTCGGTGGTGAACGGGAGACCATCTATGGACGATCGAACTTGAGGCTCCAAAAGCTCCTTAAGGTAGGAAAACTCTGTGATCTGCGACGGAAACATTTGTCGCGTCGACTTCCGCTGCGAATTGGCCCCAAAACCGCAGCCAGTCGGCGGGTGTGCCTTCGAACTTGGTGATGACAAGGTTTGGCAGCTTGGCGTTGATGTTTTGATCCTTTTTCTCTTCGGTTTTCTCTGTTTTCTTTTCGAATTTTAGCTCTTGCTCCAGTTTAGCCTTTTCGAAACGCATTTCCTCGTCGTACTTTTTCTCTCTGAGCTGTGCTTCGTGCTCCTCTTTTTCTTTCTCTTCGGCTTGTGTTTCGACATGTTTGCATTCTTTGATCGCCACGTCGAGCTGATCGATTGTCTTCTCAATCACACTAACACGCTCTTCAATTTCTTTGCCCTGTTGTATGGTTTCGTGCTCTTCGTTTTCTGCCCCAAACATCGGTTCTTGAATTTCGGTTTTCAAGTCGTGGACTTCTTCCACTTTCTTCTTTAAAGCGTTTTGTATTCTTTCCATGGATAGAACCGCTTTATCCTCGATCGCGGTGATTGCTTGTCCTTGCGTAAGCTTGAGGGTTTGCAGTTTTGCGTTGACCGCTTTCGTCAGCTGATCGATTGTTTTCGCCATCCTTCTTCGGTCCTGGCAGGGTCGCCATTTTTGTTGGGAATTTTGGTTTGCCAACAAAGAACACTCACGTAATTTTAACAATCTGGTTTAATGAATCTCACTTCTGCCTTTTTTACAACTCCTCTCTCTCCAAAGGCTCTCAGACTACTCCTCCATGTGCGATAGTTCAAAGTTCAGCGATCACGCGCACGGTGCACGTGATGTTCAAACACAACGATAAACTTATGTCACGCAATACAATTTTCTGGTCGCGACAGGATTACCTTGAAATAGATTACTTAGAAAGGGATTACCTTGAGAGGGATTACCTTGAGGGGGATTACCTAGAAAAGGAATATCTTGAAAGGGGTTACCTAGAAAAGGATTATCTTGAGAGGGATTACCTAGGAAGGGATTATCTTGAGAGGGATTACCTTGAGAAGGATTACCTAGAAAGTGATTCCCTTAGACAGATAGATAGAAAACTTTATTTATCCACGGTGACTTTGATCAAAAACATTGCACTTTTGTTCTTCCCTAAAGCCAAGCAAATAATTACAACTATGTTTTTTAAAATATATATATATACACAGGTTTACATCAATATATTAGATATGAATATAATAAGTATCAATAAACGAATCTTACAAGTTTAGCTTTTTGCTAAAGGTCGATAGATTTTAATTTGTGTTTGAAAGCTCTCATAAATCTTTCGTATTTCATTTTATCTGGTAATGCGTTCCAGATTTTTGCCCCAGTATAAACAGCTGTTCCGATAGTTATTGGTTTTAACTGCCGGTAGAGCTAGATTACGTCTTGAGATTCTAAGATTATAAACCGATCTCCCGATATTTCTCGTAAAATATATCTTCTAAATATGCTGGGATCATACCATTCCTAATTTTGAACATCATGAGGGCTTTTTGTTTGTTTCTCTTCTCTTTAAGACTGGACCAGCCGAGTTTACTCAATAATTCGCCAGTAGGCATTCCGTAATCGGCGCCTGTAATTACTCGTGCAGCAAAATTTTGTAACATTTGAAGTTTGTCATTGAATTGGTCACTGATGTCATCCCATACAACGCTGCAGTAATCTAAATATGGTTCAACAATTGACTGGTAAACACTTATCAAGTTGGAAGTAGAAACAAATGGGATTACCTAGAAAGTGATACCCATGAGAGGGATCACCTTGAGATAGATTTGAGATACCTTTAAAGTGATTCCCTTGAGAGGGATTACCTTGAGAGGGATTTTCTAGGGAGGGATTACCTTGAGAGGGATTACCTAGAAAGTAATTCCCTTAAGAGGGATTATCTTGAGAGGGATTACCTTGAGAGGGACTACCTTGAGAGGGATTTCCTAGGTAGTGATTCCCTTGAGAGGGATTACCTTGAGAGGGACTACCTTGAGAGGGATTTCCTAGAAAGTGATTCCCTTGAGAGGGATTACCTTGAGAGGGATTACCTAGAAAGGGATTACCTTGAGAGGGATTACCTTGAGAGGGACTACCTTGCAAGAGATTACCTAGAAAGGGACTACCTTGAGAGGCGAGGGATCACCTTGCGGGGGATTACCTAGAAAGGGATTAGCTTGAGAGGGATTACCTTGAGAGGGACTACCTAGAAAGACACTACCTTGAGAGGGATTTTCTAGAAAGGGATTACCTTGGAATGGACTACCTAGAAAGGGATTACCTAGGATGGGATTACCTTGAGAGGGATTACCTAGGAAGGAATTATCTTGAGACCGATTACCTTGAGAGGGACTACCTAGAAAGGGATTACCTAGAAAGGGACTACCTTGAGAGGCGAGGGATCACCTTGCGAGGGATTACCTAGAAAGGGATTACCTTGAGAGGGACTACCTTGAGAGGGATTACCTTGAGAGGGATTACCTAGAGAGTGATTCCCTTGAGAGGGATTACCTTGAGAGGGATTACGTTGAGAGTGATTACCTAGAAAGGAATTATCTTGAAAGAGTTTATCTAGAAAGGGATTACCTTGAGAAGGATGGATTACTTTGAGAGGGATTGCCTTGAGAGGGACTACCTTGAGAGAGATTACCTAGAAAGGGACTAACTTGAGAAGGATTACCTTGAGATGGATTACTTTGAGATGGATTACCTAGAAGGGGACTACCTTGAGAAGGATTATCTTGAGATCGATTACCTTGACAGGGATTACCTAGAAAGGGACTGCCTTGAGAGGGATTACCTTGAGAGGGACTACCTACAAAGGGACTACCTTGAGAGTGGTTACCTTGAAAGGGATTACCTAGAAAGGGATTATTGAGGTAAACTAAATCTCCATAGTCAATTCTTTTTCTAGGTATCAGGGATGTTTATGATTAATATTTAACAGCAAAAACGAAAAACAATAAGTGCCTGTTACTAACTACGGCCATGTTAGGTGTGCGCTCGGCGGATAACAGTTTTGTTCACATGCACAGGTGT
>OZ026596.1:44316910-44321910 GCA_964020085.1 Micromussa lordhowensis
GTTTTAAAAGTATGTCGGGTTGGGTGAAATGCTCGCTAAAGGGGCTACTACCAAGAAACTCGCTTTCCTGCAAATGCAGGACAGACAGAGGCTGCAATGCATCTCAGATGGATGTCCTCCGAATCAGAGGGGTGGATCACTAGAAACAGGCTTGGCGAGTTGCATTTGGCAGGTGATCCTATTCTGTGTCAGGGTAGAGAATGCCAGTAGCTGCGTCACAGTTGGAAAGGTTCCATGGCCAGCTTGGTTAGTTCAATTAGCGAGGTAGTGCCATGCAAAGGTACTATAACTCAATTCAGACTACGTTTCATCCAACCCTTTTTGTTTGAAAGAATAATAATAATACTCTCGAAACACTTTGCAAAGTAGATTTAGGTTTGCTGGATTGTTTTTCGTTGTCTTTGTAGCTCGCTTGAACTAAAACCCAACTTGGATCCGAGGTTTTCAGGACAAAATTGCAAGATTCTTTTGTCCGTCGATTCCCAAAAGAAATATGGGTACAAAGAAAACACCACCAAATATTGAAGTTTGTCCTGAAAGTCTCGGAGCCCTGTTAGAATATTGATATATCGAACGTGGCCTATTGTTTCACCCTCAAGTCATAACGTCCTTAGGATAACTTCAAAAACTACTAACTCAACACCTCGAGTCATTTATACTTTATTGCGTTGTGCAACCTTGCCTTTTAAAAAAACTTTTAAAAAAACTTCGGCTTCCCATACCGGGACTCGAACCCGGGTCGCCTGGGTGAAAACCAGGAATCCTAACCGCTAGACCATATGGGAATTTCACATCTCAACATCTGTTGTTTCATTATAAAATTTCATGATACTGACAGTAATGAAAGCCTCGGAGAAGACGACATTTGCTCAGGATTAGTTCGCCTCCTAAAATAACTCCTTGCTCCGTTTCCTATTGAGTCCATGATTGTCATGCTCCTTGCCATAACTTAACAGCCAGTAGCGATGTCTGGTGTAAAGTTAGCGTCCTTAACTTTAATAATCACAGGACATTGTTTGTGAACTTAAAAACCCGGTGAATTTTCGCTTGGATAGCGACACAGTCGCTATTCTGCTGCATATTTCCTGGTCTACAAACACACTCACATTATAAAACGTACAATCAACTGCTACTATGAACTGCTACTATCAAATTCCCATATGGTCTAGCGGTTAGGATTCCTGGTTTTCACCCAGGCGGCCCGGGTTCGACTCCCGGTATGGGAAAGGTTAGTTTTTTCCTTTTCTTTTTTTTCGCATGTGTAGCATGCACGGGAAAACTATTACCGTAGAATTGAAATGTAGCCGATTCTCTACCTGCTAACAACACTGAGACTTTTTACCATCTCTGATTATTCTTCTCCATTGAGAATCTTTATCATACTAGCCGTAATACATAGATGCTAAATTTCGAACTTTGTCCCGCATATTAAATGAACAATCGATTGTTCATTCTCGAAGATGCTGAAGGAAATGATACCCTTTTGGGCTTTTGAAAGAACTTAGTCAGCAGAACAAGAGTATTCGCGAGACAAGCAAGGAGCGCGTTTCATAAGCGTGATACGCGGCTCTGAGCGCGCTTTTCCGCGCAACACGACAAACAGTACAGTACTTAACTTTTTATACATTGTGTCGACAATAATTATGACAACAAAAAATCACTAAAACACCGTGGAATTTTCAGTAAATTAAAAACAAAATTGCAAAAATAAAAATAGTACTGGAAACATTGTTACCTTTGCGGTTTACTATTGTTCTTCTAAATCGGTCTTGATTGCGCATGCGTTAAACAAAGAATGGTCATTAATGAGGACCAATCGATGCCACTTACACATCGAAGTGGTATTACGTTCAATTTTAAAATCAAAAGTCAGTAACTCCCACAATAACTTAAACTAACGGACAGTGGGATCAAGAAATGCACCCCACAATTGAGCCATGGACGAATTCTGCAGATATAAATAAGGTAGTAAAGCATCAAGTATGTCGGGTTGGGTGAAATGCTCGCTTAAGGGGCTACTACCGAGGAACTCGCTTTCCTGCAAATGCCCCTGGGAAGGTCTGAGACAGAGGCTGCAATGCATCCCAGATGGATGTCCTCCGAATCAGAGGGGTGGATCACTAGAAACAGGCTTGGCGAGTTGCATTTGGCAGGTGATCCTACTCTGTGTCAGGGTAGAGAATGCCAGTAGCTGCGTCACAGTTGGAAAGGTTCCACGGCCAGCTTGGTTAGTTCAATTAGCGAGGTAGTGCCATGCAAAGGTACTATAACTCAATTCAGACTACTCTTCATCCAACCCTTTTTTTTTTGAAAGAATAATAATAATACTCTCGAACAACTTTGCAAAGTAGATTTAGGTTTCCTGGATTGTTTTTCGTTGTCTTTGTAGCTCGCTTGAACTAAAACCCAACTGGGATCCGAGGTTTTCAGGACAAAATTGCAAGATCGTTTGTCCGTCGAGTCCCAAAAGAAATATGGGTACAAAGAAAACACCACCAAATATTGAAGTTTGTCGTGAAAGTCTCGGAGCCCTGTTAGAATATTGATATATCGAACGTGGCCTATTGTTTCACCCTCAAGTCATAACGTCCTTAGGATAACTTCAAAAACTACTAACTCAACACCTCGAGTCATTTATACTTTATTGCGTTGTGCAACCTTGCCTTTTAAAAAAACTTTTAAAAAAACTTCGGCTTCCCATACCGGGACTCGAACCCGGGCCGCCTGGGTGAAAACCAGGAATCCTAACCACTAGACCATATGGGAATTTCACATCTCAACATCTGTTGTTTCATTATAAAATTTCATGTTACTGACAGTAATGAAAGCCTCGGAGAAGACGACATTTGCTCAGGATTAGTTCGCCTCCTAAAATAACTCCTTGCTCCGTTTCTTATTGAGTCCATGATTGTCATGCTCCTTGTCATAACTTAACAGCCAGTAGCGATGTCTGGTGTAAAGTTAGCGTCCTGTTTGTGAACTTAATAACCCGGTGAATTTTCGCTTGGATAGCGACACAGTCGCTATTCTGCTGCATATTTCCTGGTCTACAAACACACTCACATTATGAAACGTACAATCAACTGCTACTATCAACTGCTACTATCAAACTCCCATATGGTCTAGCGGTTAGGATTCCTGGTTTTCACCCAGGCGGCCCGGGTTCGACTCCCGGTATGGGAAAGGTTAGTTTTTTCCTTTTCTTTTTTTTTTTCGCATGTGTAGCATGCACGGGAAAACTATTACCGTAGAATTGAAATGTGGCCGATTCTCTACCTGCTAACAACACTGAGACTTTTTACCATCTCTGATTATTCTTCTCCATTGAGAATCTTTATCATACTAGCCGTAATAAATAGATGCTAAATTTCGAACTTTGTCCCGCATATTAAATGAACAATCGATTGTTCATTCTCGAAGATGCTGAAGGAAATGATACCCTTCTGGGCTTTTGATAGAACTTAGTCTGCAGAACAAGAGTATTCGCGGGACAAGCAAGGAGCGCGATACATAAGCGTGATACGCGGCTCTGAGCGCGCTTTTCCGCGCAACACGACAAACAGTACAGTACTTAACTTTTTATACATTGTGCCGACAATAATTATAACAACAAAAAATCACTAAAGCACCGTGAAATTTTCAGTAAATTAAAATAATTAAAACAAAATTGCAAAAATAAAAATAGTACTGGAAACATTGTTACCTTTGCGGTTGACTATTGTTCTTCTAAATCGGTCTTGATTGCGCATGCGTTAAACAAAGAATGGTCATTAATTAGGACCAATCGATGCCACTTACACATCGAAGTGGTATTACGTTCAATTTTAAAATCAAAAGTCAGTAACTCCCACAATAACTTAAACTAACGGACAGTGGGATCAAGAAATGCACCCCACAATTGAGCCATGGACGAATTCTGCAGATATAAATAAGGTAGTAAAGCATTAAGTATGTCGGGTTGGGTAAAATGCTCGCTTAAGGGGCTACTACCGAGGAACTCGCTTTCCTGCAAATGCCCCTGGGAAGGTCTGAGACAGAGGCTGCAATGCATCCCAGATGGATGTCCTCCGAATCAGAGGGGTGGATCACTAGAAACAGGCTAGGCGAGTTGCATTTGGCAGGTGATCCTACTCTGTGTCAGGGTAGAGAATGCCAGTAGCTGCGTCACAGTTGGAAAGGTTCCACGGCCAGCTTGGTTAGTTCAATTAGCGAGGTAGTGCCATGCAAAGGTACTATAACTCAATTCAGACTACTCTTCATCCAACCCTTTTTTTTTTGAAAGAATAATAATAACACTCTCGAAACACTTTGCAAAGTAGATTTAGGTTTGCTGGATTGTTTTTCGTTGTCTTTGTAGCTCGCTTGAACTAAAACCCAACTTGGATCCGAGGTTTTCAGGACAAAATTGCATTCTTTTGTCCGTCGATTCCCAAAAGAAATATGGGTACAAAGAAAACACCACCAAATATTGAAGTTTGTCCTGAAAGTCTCGGAGCCCTGTTAGAATATTGATATATCGAACGTGGCCTATTGTTTCACCCTCAAGTCATAACGTCCTTAGGATAACTTCAAAAACTACTAACTCAACACCTCGAGTCATTTATACTTTATTGCGTTGTGCAACCTTGCCTTTTAAAAGAACTTTAAAAAAAACTTCGGCTTCCCATACCGGGACTCGAACCCGGGCCGCCTGGGTGAAAACCAGGAATCCTAACCGCTAGACCATATGGGAATTTCACATCTCAGCATCTGTTGTTTCATTATAAAATTTCATGATACTGACAGTAATGAAAGCCTCGGAGAAGACGACATTTGCTCAGGATTAGTTCGCCTCCTAAAATAACTCCTTGCTCCGTTTCTTATTGAGTCCATGATTGTCATGCTCCTTGTCATAACTTAACAGCCAGTAGCGATGTCTGGTGTAAAGTTAGCGCCCTTAACTTTAATAATCACAGGACATTGTTTGTGAACTTGATAACCCGGTGAATTTTCGCTTGGAT
>OZ026596.1:44329410-44384410 GCA_964020085.1 Micromussa lordhowensis
TACAAAATAGGCGAATACAGATGAGACGGTTAGTCGTCGGCTTCGTGAATGCTGTGGCGTCTTAGCGGCTTGCTAACGGCGGGTCTAAAACACAGGTCACGGGTCATTGTCTTACCAATACTGGAACAACCCTAACCCCTTATTAATGCTAACCTTAGGGCTAAACACTACACTAAGACAACGTTTTAGGCCTAAATACTACACTAAGGCAATAAGGTTAGTATTAGTAAAGGTTTAACGTTGTTCCAGTATTGGTGAAACAATGACCCGTGACCTGTGTTTTAGACCCGCCTGCTTGCTAAAGTAACACGGGAAACATCAACCTCTGTAAATACGCTGAACAGACTCGACAACAATGAACATCGCATTAATCAACGTCGCAGTTACAGATTTAATTGTTGTCGTTAGCGTTTCTTCAGTTTATTTCCTATATGCTGACCGAGCATGCTGAGCGGCGGAAGGCAGCGATCTTTCACCTGTAGCACGAGCCTATGTGGCCCTGTTAGTGTTTGGTAGAAACTCGAAGTGTTTACAACCAAAATCGCATTCAGCGTAAGTGGTAAGTTAATATACAATTATCTGCAGGGAAACTACGATAAAATGAGCATTTCTAATAAAATAATATAGCGAGTTTTTATTGTTGTTAACCCAGACAAGTTTCATGTCGAGTAGAATTAATGCAGTGGAAATGAAAACCAAACATATTTAAGTGATACTTTTAGCGATTAAAACTTTTATCCTCTTTAACAACACATTTTTGTGCATATGAGGCGATATTTTTGGCTTAATAGGGAAATTCTTGAAAACAAACATTTTCAATATTTTGACCGGTCAAAAACGAGACATGACCGAGCTAAAATTGGTTTGGCCGGTCAACATGACCGGCCACCGTTCAAAAATTATTTTGAGCCCTGCACAGGCGTGAAGGACGCGACTTGATGGTAAATGAAACAGGCATGCCACTGTCCGATTGTTCTTACAATATAGAGGAATAAATTTCGTCATAGATCTAAGCAGCCGTTGATGGATTTGTGTTACTGGTGAAATCGCAGGGCTGATCAGTCGACGGGCGGTCTTGTCCGTGTTCTCCTTTTGATGTCAAACGAGAGAAATGTTACGTAAAAACTTAAATAGGACTGTACCTTGACCCTCTAGACTCCCCCCACCCCCCACGTTTCCCAACGCAAAAAGCCATGGCTGCCAGCAAAGCAAGGCAAGGTAAGTAAGGAGACTCTTCTGAGCACACCTGACTCCGCCACTGATCCCATCGCCATGGTCTATTTCACATTGTACAGAATTTCCTGAGTAACGCAATAGACACAGCTTACTTTCGCGTCTTGTTTGGTGAGAAAGTCAACAAAAGCAAATCCTCTGTGGGTCCCAGTCCCCGAAAACTTCTGGGGAAGTCTCAGCGTTTTTATTTCTCCAAATGAGCTGTAAACAGAACACAAGACAACCTACGTTAAGTTTCAAATACGAACTCTTCTTACTTATTGCAAGTAAATGTTTCATAGTTTCATTTTGAAAATTTAAAAGTACATGGCAAATCAAGACAGAGCTTGAGACATATTCTTAATGTGCTGAAATTATTAGAAGAAATTAGTTTTTGCTCAATTTACTAAGAATGTGATAATTCTTTGAATCTGCTACCTGAGAAGGCACGATTTCTAAACAGCAGTTTAATTCCAGCTATAACTATTTTTTAGATATATGACTCAACCCCGGCAGAGCTCGTATTCAGTGTGCCTGGACTGTGTACTCAACCGCACAGAGTTAGAGAGAATGTCTTTTTCTCTGTGATTTAAACTACGATTACTTACCCAAAACGTTCTTTGAGTTCTTTCTTGGACGCTTCAAAAGGCACATTCCGCACCAGGATTTTAGAACTGTTTTGTTTCTTTGTAGAAGCTGATTTGCGTCGTGCAACCTTGTCACTGAAAAAAACAAAATATTGAAGGAATGAGAGATGTAACTAAATCATAGGTTGAACGGTTCCTTTGTCGTCCATTTGTTGACTTTTCGCTCGCAGATCTTGTTAATCGACTGACACCCCGTACATACTACGCCGGAGTAATTTGAAAACGGAGGTTTCACTTTGAAAACTCATCAAATGTTTTCTGTCCACACTACGCCGGAGAAATTTAAAAACACAAAACAATCACCGGTCATTTTGGGTTTGTGTTTGAGGAAAACTAAGTTAGGGAAATCACAGGATTATCGTGACGTCATCATTCTCGGAAAGCTCCCGTTTTCCAAATATTTTCCGTCCACACGAAAACCAAAAGCCGACGTTTTCAAATTCCTCCGGTTTGAAGAGCGTTTTCGAAAAGCTCCGTTTTCGTGACGGATTAGTGTGGACGGTAGGCCTAACCGCCAGAACAAAAGCTGCGTTTTCAAATTTCTCCGACGTAGTCGCTTGCCGAGCCTATTTCAACCAAGGAATCATTTACTTTTATCATTAATGACGTCACTAAATAGTTCAGTTTATGAACAAAAGTTGAGAGGTAATGGCCACCAAAGCAGCACACACAAAAAAATACTCCTGTCATTTCTCTTAGTGGAAGTCACCACCTGCATAGAATCGACGAAAAAATTTCAAACCAATTTTGAAACCAAGCCCCGGGTTTCATCTAAGTTGAGAAAAGACTTGCTTTTCCAAGTAAATGTCGTAACTGAGGCGACTGACTCGCCTCCAACCGCCTCTTATTACACGAACTCTCAAGAGAGGACTGGGGCCAAGTAAGCCGCTGCGAAAAGAGAAAAGTTGTGGTGACTCTTCCAAGTCGAGATGACAGAGAATTCACTCTGATGTGTAATACGCACTTCTTTTGGACAATTATAACCACAAAGACAATAGATCACACCAATTTCCTGGAAAATCCTTTGATGAGAAACCTTAATTATTACAAAAATGAACGTAAACAGCAACTAAAGTAAGTTACGAATTTAAATAATTAACAGAGCCTTCACTAACCTGGCTTTCCTGTGCGACATCTTGAGTTCCAGAGTATGGCCTTCAAGGCTGGAATTCTACTTAAACCCAACATATTTTTCAGTCAATTTTTACCTGATTTGTTAACGTATACTAAGAGAGAAATAACAACAACATGAAATTACGTAAATTCTAGGAGACACGTAGACTCGGAAAAAATCCGAGCCCCAGATGGGATATGAACCCACGACCCTCCGTGATCTAGTCGGATGCTCTACCACTGAGCTACTCTGTGGTGAGCAAGGGTCAAATTGTGGGTATTGACTGGAACCGCATCGCGCGGCTACACAGCCACGTGCTGGCTCATATGAACTCACTAACAGCATCGCGCTGTCACATTAATGCATCACATATGAACTCACTAACGGCATCACGCCGTCACATTAAGGTAAAAGGGAATTAAAACCCGCGTCGCGTACGAGCATTTTTGCTTGGCTTTTATTTTTTTCTGCATGATGCTATTTTTCCAAAAAAGTCATACTATAAAGCAAGAGGTACATTATATCTTTCACAAACTTTGCTTTCGCGCCGTTAAAAATAGTATTTTAAAAAACTTCCGTTTCCCATACCGGGAGTCGAACCCGGGCCGCCTGGGTGAAAACCAGGAATCCTAACCGCTAGACCATATGGGAATTTCATACATACGTTTGTCGTTTCATTATAAAATTTCATGTTACTGACAATAATGAAAGCCTCGGAGAAGATGACATTTGCTCAGGCTTTGTTCGCCTCATAAAATAACTCCTTACCCCGTTTCTTATTGAGTCCATGATTGTCATACTCCTTCTCAAAACTTTACAGCCAGTAGCGATGTCTGGTGTAAAGTTAGCGTCCTTAACGTTAATAATCACAGGACATTGTTTGTGAACTTTAGCAACCCGGTGAATTTTCGCTTGGAGAGCCACGTGGTCGCTAATCCTGGTGCATATTTCCTGGTCTAGAAACACACCCTCACACTCAACGCTATCAAACGAACAACGATCAATCATCATTTAAAAAATTCCCATATGGTCTAGCGGTTAGGATTCCTGGTTTTCACCCAGGCGGCCCGGGTTCGACTCCCGGTATGGGAAATACTTCTTTTTTTTCCTTTTTTTTCGCATAGTTTGCTGCATGCACGGGAAAGCCCGAAAAAAAGGGAAATTACGTTGTTCATTAGCTGACTTTCAAACAGACTTATCTTTATCTAGTCAAGCCTCTTTAACCGTTACCAAAGCGGGTTTTCACTTAACTGGAAGCCGATAATGGCAAAATTCGATACTCCTTGAGCAATGTCGATAAAAGAAAGAAGGAAAAAACACTTTCACTAGCAGTTTTACACCTCTTAAGAGTTCCTGAGAAGCAATAACAAGCTACGTGCTCAATATTGTTCAGCTCTGAGGTTTTGGAGATAAAGATTATTATAGGTGTCGTAGACAACACAACAATAGATCATATCAGACGACAAGACTGCCTAAGTGAAAATTCTGTGTTCTCTCCCTCAAGCGGTTTCTTGTTGAGCGCGCAAGCTTTTATTGGTGACAGTGTATAATTCTGCACTTAGTAGCTTTTCAATCTCCTATCGCACCATTGACTTCTTGACAAAATATTACCTCAGAGAGGGAAGAGGACACGTAAAAATATAAATTCTCCACACTATTAATTATGTAAGTTTATTCAACTGTAGTTCTGAGAATTTCTTATTATTTTCCGTATTCTCATTACCTATCGGCTTTAAGTTATCTTAACTCCGTGGGAGAAATTCGACTTCGACTTGGATTTAGAGTAATGGACATCAGTTCTGCATCTTACTATAAACGTAAATCATTTTTTGTAGCACAAACGCCTTTCTCAGCCTTAACAGCAATCATTGTTTTAAGAAGCTTATTACCGTCTATAAGATCACGACGCTAAATCGCCTACTGAGAAAACGGGCTTCCAGTTATCAAACAGTACAGTACTAAACTTCTTATACACGTTTTTACTTAGCCGCCGACAATATTTATAACAACAAAAAATAACTAAAGAACCGTGAAATTTTTAGTAGATTAAAAAAATTGTAAATATAAAAATAGTAATGGAAACATTGTTACCTTTGCGGTTTACTATTGTTCTTCTAAATCGGTCTTGATTGCGCATGCGTAAAACAAAGAATGGTCATTAATTAGGACCAATCGATGCCACTTACACATCGAAGTGATATTACGTTCAATTTCAAAATCAAAAGTCAGTAACTCCCACAATAACTTAAAGTAACGGACAGTGGGATCAAGAAACGGACCCCACAATTGAGCCATGGACGAATTCTGCAGATATAAATAAGGTAGTAAAGCATTAGGTATGTCGGGTTGGGTGAAATGCTCGCTTAAGGGGCTACTACCGAGGAACTCGCTTTCCTGCAAATGCCCCTGGGAAGGTCTGAGACAGAGGCTGCAATGCATCCCAGATGGATGTCCTCCGAATCAGAGGGGTGGATCACTAGAAACAGGCTTGGCGAGTTGCATTTGGCAGGTGATCCTACTCTGTGTCAGGGTAGAGAATGCCAGTAGCTGCGTCACAGTTGGAAAGGTTCCACGGCCAGCTTGGTTAGTTCAATTAGCGAGGTAGTGCCATGCAAAGGTACTATAACTCAATTCAGACTACTCTTCATCCAACCGTTTTTTTTTGAAAGAATAATAATAATACTGTCGAAACACTTCGCAAAGTAGATTTGGGTTTGCTGGATTGTTTTTCGCTGTCTTTGTAGCTCGCTTGAAATAAACCTAACTTGGATCCGAGGCTTTCAGGACATAATTGCAAGATTCTTTTGTCCCTCGATTCCCAAAAGAGATTTGGATACAAAGAAAACACCACCAAATACTGAAGTTTGTCCTGAAAGCCTAAGTTTTTTTTTATTTAAACATATTTCCTATTGTTTGCCCCAAAAGCACCTAGGCTTATCAAGGGGGCTTACAATAATACATTAATCAGGCTCAAAAAAAAAGACAGACACACAAAGTTACAACAAATAAATTAGCATAATTACAAATGTATTAGTTAAACAGTGGCCATCGAAAAGCGATTGGTATTGATTATTAAAGTCTGGACTTCGCGAAATAGAGCACAGTTGATATCATAATTTGCAGATTTAACGCCGTACAAAAGAAAATTAAGTTTTTCAGGATCGCTGCTGGATGACCACGTTTCACCCAGAATATTAGCAGCGGAGGTGAGGAGAAGATTACGTTGGGCGGCATACCTTGGGCAAAACAAAAAGAAGTCTTTCACTGATTCAGTGTCAAGACCGCACTCGCAAAAAGGTGACGCACAACGGTTAATTTTAAACAAATATTCTCTTAGTCAAGAAAAACCAAGTTTTAGACGGGTGTGATCAATAACTTGTTATAGCAATGGGGAATGAGGGTTGACCTTAACTTAGCTTTAAAAGTGGGAAGAGATACAGAGTTTCGAACATCTAGGTCCAGAGAATTCCAACCAGTAATGGCGGATGGGAAGAAAGACTTTTGAAAGCGAGAAGTTCTACACGAAAATTGTGTAAAGTTTTCCCTTGACCTAAGACGATAATGTGTTCGCTCACTAGATAGTTTAGGAAGTAGCTCACTTAAATAATAAGGTGCAAGATGCTTTACTATTTTGTAAAATTGACTTAAAAGGTGTAATTTCCTTCTGCTACTCAGAGACTCCCAAGCAAGTTCCTTGTATAGCCTTGCAGAACTGGTGCCTTTAATTGCTCCTGTCACCAACCTTGCACTTAGCTTCATGTTGAACAGTATCAAGTAGAGCTGAGTCGCAATCACAACAGTTGTTCCAAATAACATCTCCATATTCCATAAGTGGTCTGATTAGACTCTTATACAAGGATGTTAAAATGGAACGGTCAAATTTGTATGTGACAAATTTTAACATGTTTAATCGCTTGGAAGCTTTCTCATACACCTGAACTATCTGTTTTCTCAACGACATACTACTCTGCAAAGTTAAACCCAAGTGAGTATGAGACTCAGCATCTTTGACGTTATTAGAGTTGACAAATAGAGGAGGGCGAACTTGTTTATTACGCTTCAAGGAAAAAACAACATTACGAGTTTTCACAGGATTCATGGTTACTAACCATTTGTCTGCCCACACAGCAATCTTATTTAAATCAGAATTGAGACGACCAGCTGATACGGCCGGGTCGTCAACAATTTCAAGTAGAGTAGTATCATCAGCATAGATCAACGGAAGGGAGGCGAGATCATCAGTAATATCACTGATGTAAATAAGAAATAAAAGCGGACCTAGCACAGACCCTTGGGGAACACCTGAATTAATTGATCGCCAATCGGAGCATTGCCCTTCTATAACTACACGCTGTTTCCGGTTACACAAGTAACTCTCGAACCACTTAAGTAACGGCGATTGTACACCTAGAGCCTCCAACTTACGCAACAAACCAGCATGCCACACCTTATCAAATGCTTTGCTTATATCTAGGAAGACAACTCGTACCTCTTTGCCGCCCTCAAAGGCTTCGTAAATCTTGTGAACAAGAAAAATCAGTTGGTTGATTGTTGAGTCACCAGGCCTAAAACCCGACTGGAATTTATAAAGAAAGCCAATTTCCATCAAAAAATTATACAAATGAGAGAACACAACTCTTTCACAGATCTTGGAAAAACTTGGCAGCAGAGAAACAGGACGGTAATTCTCTTTGAGTTGACAGTTGTCATTTTTAAATAGAGGAATAACATTTGCAAACTTCCATTCGCTCGGGTATTGACCAAGTGAGAGAGACAAATTAATAAAATGAGTAAAGTAAACATGAAAACCCTCACTGCATAACTTAATAATCTTATTACCAATTCCATCATGGCCACATGCCTTAGAGATATCAACACCCTTCATGAGTTCAAGCACCTGCTCTTCTGAAGCAATAATACTGGATAACAATCGCTGTGTTTGATAGGGCTGGATAACAGGAGGAATGACATTGGCAACTGGAAGCTCAGTCTGCAACACAAAATACTCGTTAAAAATGCGCGCTTTTTCCTTTGAATCAAAAATGGGCACTTCGTTTTCCACTATGGGTGGAATAGATGAAGAATTTTCTCGACCACATACCCTATTAACGATTGACCACCACTTCTTACAGTTGATATCATCTGGATTACTCAGATCCTTATTAGCACTTTCATAGAATGATTTTTTAGCAAAACGTATGAGAGAGGTTACAGTGTTACGTTGAGCCCGGTAGTTTTCCCACGTAACGTTTCGTAGCAGGCGGTCCCGCCTCCTAATTGCAAGGCGCACTTTACTATCCATCCAAGGTTTGTCGTTAGGCCGTATAGTAACCGTTTTCAATGGGATATACTTCTCAATAACTGAACGGAAATAGCTATACCAGTATGAATAGGTTTCATCAATATCATTAGTGTTTTCACACAGAGAAAACCAGTCAAACTGCGATAGTTCCCAATTCAAATCTGTAATGTTAACGTTATTGAAATTCCATACGTGCCTTTTGTACGAACGACTTCTGTGAGTGAAAAGATTCATACTTGCGAAGATGACAGAGTGATCACAATTGGATGGAGGACTTAAAGTTCCAGAAGCACTAAAACGCTCCGGACAGTTTGTGATAACCAAATCTAACATTGTCGAACTGTTAAAGGTAACACGTGTTGGCTCTGCTATCAACTGCGCCAAATTATTACTTTCTAAAAACGAATTTAATTTTCCACCTACATCACTATTCCCTGATGGATTTGCAACATCGTAATGAGCATTAAAGTCTCCCAGCATAACAATAATGTATTGTTTGGGAAGTTGACGAATTTTGTCAAGAACCAGTTGAAAGTACTCGAAGAAATTATCAAGGGAAACACTATCATTGTCAGGCGACCTGTAACAAACCCCACAGAGGATATCAAGGTGTTTAAGGTGGTTCGAAATAGTTTTCATTTTCCCGAGACAAGTTCACAAATTCTTTTCTAAATTATGTTTGGTTCATCGTATCACTATGAAATTTGGCACAGAAATAAAAGAAACATCATCGATTCATTACATGAGATTCATTTCAGAAAACCTGTTACCATAGCAACCATATGACGCATTCAGTTGAGCCCCTAAAATCGAAATCTATTGTCTTTTTTTAAAAAATTGGTCGGTGAAATCTTCTCAAACTGCAATATTATATGTCACCAGAAATGACCTTCAAAATATTTCAGTTTAAAAAAAATCTGTAGGGTAGATTAAGAAAAAAATCCTCTTTTTGACTATTGTTCTCTTATTTTTTTTTCCTGCCTACAGAATTTTTTAAAAATCGGACTATGTATGCAGCCAATTGATCCTGGTTATCACCGAAAAAATGAAAAAAATTAAAGTTATAAAAACTCCAAAATTTCGACACGACAAGATCAGCATTTGCGCATGTGCGTCAACTGCACGCGCGAGATTAGGCTTGTTGATTTCGCAGTTGGCAGTGTTTTGTACATGTGATGTTTTGTTCTGCAAGATTCTAAAACAACTTACAGTTGGCCGATTTTACCTTTCTCGGGGACCAATACGTGTTTTAAACATCAGTTTTTATTAAAGTACTCTATTATTAAGCCAAAGTAGCCGGATGTTTTGTTCCTCGTGGCGTGGATCGACTTGATGCCGAATTTGCGAGATTAGAAACCAGTTTGCGCGCGCCATAAAACTATTTCGAACCACCTTAATGCGGAATTCCGCAATCCAAAGAAATTCAACGGCCGCAAGTTCCAAATCTAATCTACGCTTGATCACAAGAGAGTTAGTCGTGAAAAATGCAACTCCGCCACCCATTCTCTGGCGCCTGTCAAGCCGGATAATAGGATTGTATCCTGGAATTTGTAAACAATCACTGGACACTCGATCGTTGAGCCATGTTTCGGTGACTGCAAAAACATCAAACCCATTTTCCTTCACCAGTTCAGAAATTTCATCAAACTTATCATCCCTGTTCAAGCTTCTAGCATTTAAATGTCCGAACTTGAAAAAGGGTCCTGGATTTAGTTCAACATCATTTGACAAAACAATTCTCAAAACAATGCAAAGAGTGATCGGTAATAAAATTAAAGCGGTGTCCGCGCAGTTCAAACAATAAACAAACTTAAAACAGCGTATCCGAAAATAATTAAAAAGCCCGATAGCCGCTCTGTAAGCCTCCAAACTAACCTCCATTATCGTAAATTACAAGGAAATAAGACCTCACCTCCAGCTGCATGCTAAAATAAAAACACGAACAAACACTAATACGAAAAAAAAAGATAAGTAAGAACAAAATGCCAATAAATAGAAACGAAATAGCAAATAACTACAAGCGGTATAATCCTAGAAAAGACACAAACCAGCACCAGGGCAATTCTCATTGTCAATTATAGATTAGACATACAAATTCAGTTTACAAAAGTTCATATTTTGTGAAGTCAAATTGATTAGCAACTTGAAACCTTCTGCCATCTGATTTCCGTTTCACAAATATCTTGCCGTCCACAGTCCAGGAGGTATCTACATTAGTACATGTTACTCTAGCTGTGTACGATAATTTCTGATTGATTCTGATTAGTTTTGGTTTGTTTTTCGTTGTCTTTGTAGATCGCTTTCAGGACAAAATTGCAAGATTCTTTTGTCCGTCGATTCCCAAAGAGATTTGGATAAAGAAAACACCACCAAATATTGAAGTTTGTCCTGAAAGCCTCGGAGCCCTGTTAGAATATTGATGTATCGAACGTGTCCTATTGTTTATCCCTCAACTCATAACGTCCCAAGGATAATATCAACAGTGGATTGGATTAACTTCAAAAACTACTAACTCAACACCTTGAGTCATTTATACTTTATTTCGTACCGAAATTTTATGCATAGAAAAGACAATAAACAGAAAGATTACATGGCAAAAATAATACCGACTAGATATAAAGTACACCCGTTAAAATACTACCGCGCGAGTTATAACGTACAAAGCTCAAATTTGATATAAATTCCTCTTACTGACTCACATATTTCTTAGCTGTAAATTTTTCAAACTTCTGAGAATGTAACGGTTCATCAAGAAAATATGTTCTTATCACCTGTTCACTTAACAGTTTTCTGATACTGTCGACAGAACTGAACAATATTGATCATCAAGTGAATGGCCATTATTTCCTTGTTTGTGGATGCAGTAAAACTATTGTAGGCTTGTTTCCTGCTTCTTGAACGTGCCACACTAGTGATCACTCAGGCATTTCTGTATCAAGTAGGTCATCCAGAATATCTTTCTTCTTCTTTGCTGTCTTTGGAGCTGAACTTGAGTTAAGGGATTTATTACTCGCTTTTCAAAGCTTACTGTCAGTAATTTTTAATATACAAACAGAGAAAAGAAAGACTATCTATTCACAAAGGATACTGCCATGGAAGTGTTCAGCGGTTCTCTTTCTCAGAGCATCTACACTGTCTTCGTCCTCGGCCCATTCTAGTACCAGTCTCCTCCCGTACAAATGAGTGCTGCTACAGAGGGACTCGAAAGCGCGCTATAAAACAGATCCATCACTTAATTATAAATACTGCTACCCAACCAGGAGCCCATTACCCGGAGCTTCCATCTTCCATACTGACCCTCTGAGTCAACCCTGTCCCGTATCTTTTTATTTTTAGAAGCACCTCTCATGGGGATGTGCGCAGGTGTTTTTATAATACCCAATCAAAAGAGAGCTGTGGCCGTCTGTTGTTGTACGTCACATGCAGGCCACACGAAAGTATTTCAATAACGCGGACGTCAGCGTGTTTTCGCGGGAAATCAAACAACCCCCGCAGATATCACAGTTCTAAAAATAAAAAGATATGGGACAGGGTTGACTCAAGAGTACAATTCGTATGGAGGCTCCGAGTAATGGGCTCCTGAACCCAACCCAAAGATATTTTGAAACTAGTTTCATAACTACGAGACGGTAGCACTGTTTGGCTAATCAGTCGACGGGCGGTCTTGTTCATGTTTTCATTTAGATGTCAAACGAGAGAAATGTTATGTAACAGCTCAAGTAAGACTGTACATTGACACTCTAGACTCCCCCGACCCCGCACGTTTCCCAACGAAAAAAGCCATGGCCGCCAGCAAAGCAAGGCAAGGCAAGTAAGGAGGCTCTTCTGAGCACACCTGACTCCGTCACTGATCCCATCGCTATGGTCTATTTCACATGAACAGAATTTCCTGAGTAACGCAATAGACAAGCTTACTTTCGCGTCTTGTTTGGTGAGAAAGTCAACAAAAGCAAATCCTCTGTGGGTCCCAGTCCCCGATAACTTCTGGGGAAGTCTCAGCGTTTTTATTTCTCCAAATGTGCTGTAAACAGAACACAAGACAACCCACGTTAAGTTTCAAATACGAACTCTTCTTGCTTATTGCAAGTAAAAGTAACATTTAAAAGTAAATGGCAAATCATGACAGAGCTTGAGATATATACATTAGAAAAAATTAGTTTTTGCTGAATTTAAGAATGTGATAATTCTTTGATCCTGCTACCTGAGAAGGCACGTAGTTTAATTCCAGCTATAACTATTGTTTAGATATATGACTCAACCCCGCCAGAGCTCGTATTCAGTGTGCCTGGACTGTGTTCTCAACCACACAGAGTTAGAGAGAATGTCTTTTTCTCTGTGATTTAAACTACTATTCTTACCCAAAAAGTTCTTTGAGTTCTTTCTTGGACGCTTCAAAAGGAACATTCCGCACCAGGATTTTTGAACTGTTTTGTTTCTTTGTAGAAGCTGATTTGCGTTGTACAACCTTGTCACTGAAAAAAAAAATTGAAGGAATTCCTCCGGTTTGATGAGCGATTTTGAAAAGCTCCTTTTTCGTGACGGATTAGTGTGGACGGTAGGCCTAACCGCCAGAACAAAAGCTGCGCTTTCAAATTTCTCCGACGTAGTCGCTTGCCCAGCTTATTCAACAAAATAATAATTTATTTTAATCATTCATGACTTCACTAAATAGTTCAGTTTATGAACAAAAGTTGAGACATAATGGCCATCAAAGCACACACAAAAAAATACTCCTGTCATTTCTCTTAGTGGAAGTCGCCACCTGCATAGAATCGACGAAGAAATTTCAATCCAATTTAGAAACCAAGCCCCGGGTTTCATCTAAGTTGAGAAAAGACTTGCTTTTCCGAGTAAATGTCGTAACCGAGGCGACTGACTCGCCCCCAGCCGCCTCTTATTCGCCTCTTATTTTGCGAGAGAAATGCGAACTCTCAAGAGAGGACTGGGGCCAAGTAAGCCGCTGCAAAAAGAGAAAAGTTGTGGTGACTCTGCTAAGTTGAGATGACAGAGAATTCACTCTGATGTGTAATACGCACTTCTTTTGGACAATTATAACCACAAAGACAATAGATCACATCATTTCCCTGGAAAATCCTTTGATGAGAAAGCTTAATTATTACAAAATGAATGTAAACAGCAACTGAAGTAAGTTACGAATTTAAATAATTAACAGAGCCTTCACTAACCTGGCTTTCCTATGCGACATCTTGAGTTCCAGAGTATGGCCTTCAAGGCTGGAATTCTACGTAAACGCAACATATTTTTCAATCAATTTTTGCCTGATTTGTTAATACACCGCCTGAAAAAATGTCTTAACGTAAAAGGGAATTAAAACCCACGTCGTGTACGAGCCTTGTTGCTTGGCTTTTATTTTTTCTGCATGATGCTATTTTTCAAAAAGAAAAATCATACTATAAAGCAAGAGGTACATTATATCTTTCACAAACTTTACTTTCGCACCGTTAAAAATACTATTTTAAAAAACTTCCGTTACCCATACCGGGAGTCGAACCCGGGCCGCCTGGGTGAAAGCCAGGAATCCTAACCGCTAGACCATATGGGAATTTCATACATGAATACCCGTTGTTTGATTATAAAATTTCATGTTACTGACAACAATAAAAGCCTCGGAGAAGATGAAATAACTTAACTCCTTACACCGTTTCTTATTGAGTCCATTATTGTGATACTCCTTGTCATAACTTTACAGCCAGTAGCGATGTCTGGTGTAAAGTTAGCGTCCTTAACGTTAATAATCACAGGACATTGTTTGTGAACTTAATAACCCAGTGAATTTTCGCTTGGACAGCTATTCTGCTGCATATTTCCTGGTCTACAAACACACTCACATTATGAAAGGAACAACAATCGGTATCTAATATCAAATTCCCATATGGTCTAGCGGTTAGGATTCCTGGCTTTCACCCAGGCGTCCAGGGTTCGACTTGGTATGGGAAATGTTTTTTTTTTCCTTTTCTTTTTTATCGCATGTGTTGCATTCACGGGAAAACTATTACCGTAGAATTGAAATGTAACCGATTCTCAACACTGAGACTTTTTACCATCTCTGATTATTCTTCTCCATTGAGAATCTTTATCATACTAGCCGTAATACATGGATGCTAAATTTCGAACGTTGTCCCGCATATTAAATGGAACGATCGATTGTTCATTCTCTTCGATGCTGAAGGAAATGCTACCCTTTTGGGCTTTTGAGAGAACTTAGTCTGCAGAACAAGAGGATTAGCGGGACAAGCAAGAAGCGCGATACATAAGCGTGATACGCGACTCTGAGCGCACTTTTCCGCGCAACAAGACTTGGCGTATCTCGCTCCACGCTTGATTGCACTGCTGATTACTTGCAGCTTATTTTGAATGCGATAAAATATTTCGAAGAAGAAGCGATTTTTTAAAACTGCGATAAAACATTTCTTAACTATGGGTTCGTCTCCCGCTGTGGGGAACGAATTTTTTTAAGGTCTTTTAACTACTGTCAAATACCTTTGTACTGACACTTCTATAAAATGGGCACTTCTCTTATATGGACGCCTCTATATACCTTGCGTTCACTTGGTCCAAGAGAAACCAGATTTCATATAATTTTAACTTCTATTATACAGACACCTTTAAAATACAGACACTCAGCTTCCCCCTTAATTGTCCGTCTAAGAGGTGTGGTTGAATTCGGAAAGTTACGCCATAAGATTTTACGCGTGGTACCTGAAGTTCTTTAATTGCCTTCAATGCATCTGATCTTTTCTTGTATTCTACAAACCCGTAACCCATAGAAAGCAAATGTCCTGGAAATGAACAAACAACGGAATTAGTGCGAATCGATTAAGCGTGAAAATCTGAACCCATTTTCAACAGTGTTTACAAAGATCAATATATCAAGTCATCACAATACGTTATATAACAATTATTCCATGAGCCCGAGTTGGATATGAAGTGATAAAATAACCAACGAGCGCGTAGCGCGAGTTGGTTATAATCACTTCATATCCAACAAGGGCGAATGGAATAATTGTTTTAGTAAATCCTCAAACCGGGTTTTGCCGCCGATTTTTATTTCGGCCATTATAGAAGGCTGAAGTTGAAAACTTTGTGCGGAACATTTTTAAACTTGGCGCACTATTTCCCATATGCCGTAAAACTCCGACTATTGGCTGATAGTCAGAGTTTTTTAGCCAATCAAAAAGCTAGAAATGCAATAGTCGGAGCTGAGAATTTACTAAAATGGGATATTTGGCAGATATTTTGCAACAGCTGTAAAACCAACTGTATAGTGGAACTCCGCTCTGTGGACACCCGCTTAATAAGGAAAGCTTGATTTGTCCAGACGGAAAGCTCATATATTTTCTTGAGACGTGAAATGTAAACAAGCAAGGAATTAATGGAGGCGCTAGCAACGATGACAGTAACTATAATCACTGGAATAAACTCTGATAGTGTTATGGAACACTTACCAGGCTTTTTGGGATCCTTTTTCTTCGCTATTGTTGCACTGAGAAGAGGACCCATCTTGGAAAATGCCTGCAACAAAAAAATATTTAAAAAAAAAAAAATGAAAAGTTTATAACGACTTTTAACTGATAAATGTTTTCCTGTTTGTCTTAGAGCTATGCAAAGACTTCAATATGTTAACGTTGCTTTATTACCTTTTTACCACAGAACAAAATTCACAAGTCTGCGCGGGATCAAGTTAATCCTTAGCTGGACTGAGTAGCTGGCAGGATTTCGCACGCAAGTGCTTCGTTTCAGCGGCGAAGCCGCGGATGCTAAGGGCGAGGCCGCGAGGGAATTGTGACAAAAGTTCTCCTCGCGTCCTCGTCGCTCTTGTTAGGGGCTCCGCCGCTGAAACAAAGGACTCGCGGGTGATACCAAAGCCAATTTATGGCCTCCGTCCCGCACGTGAATTATGTGCGACTTGAAATAATATGCTACCGGTTTATTGAGCGTTTCTGAAGTAGCTTTTTGAACCAGAAAATACCAACGCTAGAGTGTATAACACAACTTGCAACATCAAGAGAAGATCAAGAAACTTACCTTCTTCTCGTGGCAATATTCAAGGAATACAGATTGTAAACATGTTTACCTCTTTCAGGCTATCTTCTGTTGTATCGAAGTTTAAGTTCTTTACAAAGACACTCGTGCCTTCAGTATTTTCTGAACCACCACCTTCATCGTCTTGAGTATCAGATTCTTTATCTCCAGGAGTTTCCTTACCCCAACAGAAACAAAAATAAAAAAATTCACAATGTAAACATGCAGGTACTTAACTCCAATTATACGTAAAAGTTAGCGAGCAAAAACATATTTTGTATTTGGGAGCTGTCTTGAGTGTTTTGAAATTCGACATTCGTAAATACTTCTTGACTGTAATCAGTTGAAATCATAGTAACTGTAGTTTTAAACAACGATTTCTCATATATCTCTTGTTTCTCTTTCCAGTAATTACTCAGTCTTCTTTATCAATTCTTCTTGCATGCCGTAACAGTTAAAACGAGAATAGTGTTATTTTTCGCTACTGATTCGTGAAGTACACAGCCTTTTCCGCCTGCTGTATTATAGAACAACGCCTGTTTCCAACAAAATCCCATTTTGTTGCTCCACTGTTTGCTTACATTGCATGATAAAGGAACAGAGACGCGCCAAAGACCTGTCATATTACATACCTTGTCCTCCTTCGTCGTTTCTGATGTGTCGAGTTTCTCTTCAGGTTTTCCAGAAAATACTCCAAGAGGAGCCCACTCTAAGTACAGTGGCACGTGTTTGAACTGTAAACAAAAATGTCTGTTAGTTAGGGCGCTCTTCTGTAAGAGAGTGAGACACGAAGTATCGGTAAGCTTGAGCCATCTCTGAAACGTGTTAGAAAGACTTCAGACGTCCATGCATTCAATTGCTCTCAGCAAAAGTGCATCCCATGCTTTCCTACTGCCTATGACTCACAATGAATTTAACACATTTATTCGCAAGCGAATATTTTTAAATTTACCTTACTATAAGCCAACTTTTGGAAAGCTTTCTTTGCTTGACTTGGTTCAAAGAACTCTACAAGAGCCGTGATTCCTGAAGGAGGTAACACAAGCCTCGCCACTTTTCCAAATGATGCAAAAATATTCCTGAGTTCCTCACTTGGCGTGTTAAATGGAAGGTTTTTCACCAGTATAACAGTTTTACTCCTCTTGGCTGACGGCTAATGAAAAGCAACCACAATTAATTTCTTCACGATATTAATAGTTCCTCGTGTAAAATGATGTTAACTGTTACAATAAGGCTTGCTCAATACTTGATTTGACAGTTACAAGCTAAGCGAGTAACGTGCAAAAACACACCTGCCCAAAAACATCAAGCCTGACTCCTTCAGACACAAGAAACTTCCTTGTTTCTGTGACAACCTGTGTTTCTCCGAGAGCCATGCGTACAGCCAGACTTCTTGACGAGGCGTCATCTAAAATGCTGCCTTTTGTGGTGTTATACTGGTCAGCCATGATATCAGCCACAGCGTTCATTCCCAAAAACAGTGTGTTCCAGTTATGATCATGGCTGCTGAGACTTTTCTTCTTCGCATCTCGTTTTGACTTGAAAGACGTTGCAGTATCTGTATCGACAAGAAGACTTCTTTTTTTTACAATAAGCATTCACAGATCAGCCGCAGCCGCAGCCGCAGCCGCATTCGCAGATAGGGCGCACAACAAATTTGGAAACAGATTTTAGATAGTCTGTAAGTTGTTAGTCCTCAGCCATACAGCAAAAGGACTTTAAACATAGCTAAAAAAGACTTTTAAAGAGTGATAGAACGTTTGTTGCCAGCTTTGTTACATCTATAGTTAATCAAATTACTGTAACTACGTTAATTCTGTTTGCAATATTAATGATTATAGACATAAGTAGCTTGAATTTTCAATGATCATCTTTCTTTAAATATTTTGACCCAACAATACATGAAAGGGTTTTTTAAAAAAAGTTCAAACACAAACCTGCATCTTCATCTTTAGTCTCCTTTGCCTTTGATGGTAAAATGTGGAGCAGTCTTCCTTGAAAGATTTTTCCATCAAGCTCATTAAAAGCTTTAACAGCATGTTCAGGCATGACAAAAGTAACAAATCCAATTCCGATGGGCTTGTTAGTAATCTTGTCCAGCGGCAGGTATGTCTCGGTTAGGGGACCAAACTTTTCAAACAGGTTTTGCAAGTCTTCCTCTGAGCATGCGTAGGCCAAGTTACGAAGAAAGAGTCGACCAGACTACATCATGTTTTAAATATAGAAGCACAAAATACTGGTAATTTACATGTACTTGCTTTGCCTTGAAGGGAGGGTTTCACGGTTCGGCGCATGTCTCTTAATCAAACTACTTTTCTTCGCTTCTTATCAATCTTATCGCTTTAAAAACCCCACTCGGATGTGTTTCAGTAATCACATGCTATAGTTAGTCATGGCAGAATGACGGATAATCAAAATTCACAGAAGATTTCAGTGGATTTTACCGATGCTGTCGACTGTTGATTTTACCCTTATGATTTATTCTACAGTTAATGATTTTATGGCTATTTGCATGCAAAATTAGGTAACTTGCCTACGATCAACAATAAAACAATGAAAACTGGGCCTGTGCCAAAAAGTGTGCCGCTTTAAAAGGGATTGTTGTTTTTAATTGAAGCCCTGTTGTAATGTTCATCATAGAGATGAGGTAAACCCTCATTAGAAGTAAATCCAAATGAGGTTTTACCTTAGCAATATGATGTTGAGTAAGACTTTCCTTGGCTTTGACAAACAGAATTTCACAAAGATGCTGAAATGAAAAAACCTCAAAAATTATGAAGAAAAACAAATGCACCAGGACATCTTGGCCAAGACCCAAGATTAAAATAAAAAAAAATTGACTACTGTAAGTCTGACAGAAATCAAGGACAGGTCATTCTTAATGGAAACTTCCATTCTTCTGTTGACAGATAATAAAAATATCATTCTTGAATGATGCAGACATATATATACTTTTTTTTTTTGGGGGGGGGGGTATATATGATCATTTTTTGTACTAAAAGTATTGGTTTTTGTTGAGCGCTTTTATCATGAATCATGAGCTCCTGACTTGGGAGATTGGGCAACCACTTCCTATGTCATGACTAAATAAATTAGGATTATAATATTCTACTATGACTGTTATTTTTACAAATAAAAGCACTGGGGAAGTGTCAGGGCAGAAATGTTACGTTTAATGATTTAAGTGCTGTAATTTTAGTCAGGGGCCATTATCGAGCATCACAGCCTACAATGCATGCAAAGGCCTATGCAGCTGTAGCCTTTCTGTACCATGCTGGATGTAGGCTTGATTACATCAATTACCAGAGAGAGTGGCAGAAATCAAGCCTATGCACACACCACATACCTTGATGTTACATTTTCCCTTACCTCTGCAATGCTTTCAAACTCCTCTTCACCTCCTTGTGCAGCAAGTGTCTTCATCCAGGGTTTCTCTTTCTCAATCTCTTGATTTAGCGATTGTTCTCCTTTGTCTCTGAACAACTCAATATATCGACCCTCAATACAATCTCTATCTCTCTTCAGCGCCTCCTTAATATCTTTCTCATTTCCAAAATCAACAAATGCACAGCCAGTTGGCTTTCCATTGACATTTTTTATTATTCTAATATCTACTATTCTCAGAGGTGCAAAGAAGTCTTTGATGTGTTGTTCTTTCGCTTTGAAAGGCAATCCCCTCATTTTAATTGTTCCAAAAAGAGAAGATTCTTTGGGACTGTCATTTGTGTCATTATTATCATCTTCATCTTCATCATCATAACCCTCCTCCATGTCGTTGTCATCATCATTATCACTACTGTCCTGATCAGTTTTTCTTGCATAAGTATCCATAGGTTCATCATCCAAACTTTCTCTATTCCTCTCCTCTTCATTTTCTGAATCATCACTTTTGTTATTTTGTGATCTTCTACTTCTCTTGATTTTTAGGGTCTTTTGTTTACTGGAAACAATCTTTGATTTTAAGTAATCCATATCTGACAATTTGGAATCCTTGGCTATTTTGGTCTCTTCTTCATCATTTTCCTCGCTGTCCTTTGTATCTTCAGTCCATTCTTCTGTGGTTCCTGCAACAAAATTTTACATATTAGTACAGTAATGAGAAACACTTGAAAAGGTATTGTAGGGAATGCATACTGCAATTGGAATTTGAAACTATGCCTTTGTCTACAGTTGACTCTCTCTACAACAGACAACAAACAACACTGGGGCCGCTATTAAGAAGTGTCCATTAGTTCAGGTATGAAAAATTAACCTTGTTCTTGCTTACTGGTGAATTGACTGCCAGTGAAAAAATAAAACACTTTCTCCACAAATTTTCTTATATTTAAATCTTTAAAATTTTTATTTGTGCCCAAATAAAGGAACACTCTCTGTTCTGCACATATCCTGCCATCAACATAGGTTTCATATATAGGGAGAGGATGTTACACGCACGATAGGATATGAATTTTATTTTGAAGTAGTAAAAACAATATTCACTTATGAGGGCAGTGAGTGAGTAAAAAAAAATTTTAACATGTGAAAATGAAATTCATACCTTCAAGCCATCATGTAATAATTTTCAATTTAATAATGTAGACAAACTGACTGTTTGCACCAACTACCATACAAAGTGGGAAAAGACATCATCAAAATCTTTATTAGTAAGATGATACAGAAAATACGCCTATGGAATCCCAGGTGTAGTTTCAGATGATTTTTTTAGGAGTAGTGTACTTTCCAGTGAATCACTTGTGTCTACATAATAAATGCACTTATTTTCTGATACGTATCTTCAAGTGAGCCAGTATCCTGAAATTGATAGTGCTTATAGCATATTAAATGGTCTTTCAATCAATGCCTTTTCTAGTGGACGATTAAAATGTACCTGATGCATCATAAACTTCATCTTCGTTACCACTGTCATCAGAGTCATCATATTTTAATTCGCTCTCAGATGACTAATAAAAATATAAGAAAGGAACTGAAGTTAATTGACTAATAAATTAAAGAACACACATCTTAACCTTGGGATGAATATTTCATAAAGCATACTTTTTACTGAGGGGTTAAAGACCCAACAAATCAACATGGCTTAAAAAATCACCAACAACACCAGCATGAATTCCTAATATTTTCCAACAGGTACCCAGGGATTGGGAAGGCCACGTGCCATACGCACATGGTGCATAAAGTTACGAATGGTGCATTAGGAAAGTACTTCACGGGTCTGCAATGCGCCCTAGCCGCGCAACAGCTAGTAAAATATATATACTATTTTGTAGAGAGAAATTTCATTTGTGAAATTTTCGGTGTGATGACGAATAAAAACGTGAGAAATCACAATGCCTTTACTCCATAATCCACGTTGTAAAATCAGTTGCTTTGTTTTTGTCCCCAGACCCCTTACTTGGACTCTGCTCGCAAACAAGGTTCTTCCTCAACGCATGTACTTTCTGTTTTCAATGATACAATCAGCTGATTTGAATACGTTTTGCATGCTGTAATTAGCCAAATAATATGCCTCTGAAAGCAAATGTTTCAAAATTGGACAAGACTCAGAGTTTGTCGCCGTTTCATACTACAAATGCCGAGTCTGCCACAATGAATTGTGATCCTGAAAATGATAACAAAGACAAAGCTTCTAAGCCTTCTAGTTCTGAGGAACTTTACTTGTCACTCTAAATCTAAAACTGAGGATGTCTCTGTGATGTTAATGTCAGGTTCAGCGTGAGTATTGTCAAAGTTAAGTTTAATCAGTTCAAGTTCAGAATGTATTAGTTTAACCTCAATGAAAGGTTACATAATTTGCATTTTTTTTTCTCCATCTTCTCAGTGGTATGGAATCCTGAATCCTTCAATCTTATTGGCTAATTGTGCGCGCTCCAGCAGTCCGTATTTTCCCATCCGGACCCCGAGTTATGGACCACTCTGAAATTTCCAACTGAAGAAACGTTTCAAGCTTTTTGTAACAGCATAAAAGTGTTGTAAACAATGTAAAATGTAAACTTTTTGGACCGAGTCAAACAATTATGGCTTCCGATAACGAGAGCTATCATAGCGAAAGTGAATTTTATTGTCCTGACGAGGAAAACGTCCTTAAAGAAAACAAAACTTTTAGAAACACAAGCAACAGCAGTGAAGACGAAGAGATGTCAACAATCCAAGCCTTTATTGAAGCACAAAGGCCACAAAATACGATAAAAAAAAGGCCTATGATAGAAATGTTTGGAAAAGATTCTGCTCGTCTATCGGAGAGGCAAGAGAGTTAGAAACCATTCCAGCTGTCAGCCTCAACGTACTCTTGTGCAAATTTTTCATTGACGCGAAAAAGAAAGATGGTGGATACTTTGAAAGGTGACATTTGAATGGCATTTTCACAGTTCAGCGATTTCACCTAATTTGATGTCATTTGCCGGTCAATAAAGCAGCAAAAAAAGACATCTTTGATTTTTCGTGAATGTGTGCGTGTACACCACATTTGAGCTGAATTTCCTTAATAAAAAATTCAACACAAAAGTTGCTTTTAAAGCAGTCCCAAAGAAAAAATTAAACACGTTATTTGCTGTCCTTGGTCGGTCCGTATTGGGAAAAACTGTGCCCTTGGTCTTGGGCCGTACTCAAGACCTCGGGCACAGTTTTTCCCAATACGAACCTCCTGGACGGCAAATAACACATATTTATTTAGCTATATTCTGTGACTGTACACTTAAACCTAGCTTGAAGTCCAGTACAAAGTATAAAACAACAGCAATCAAGAATTAAACATTGTTTGTCAAAAATGTTTTAATGGCCCATTTATTTACCCTAATGCCCCAAACTTTTTATAAATGGCCCATACACTGTAACTTTTCAATGCCACAGGCCATACATTGTAGGCTCATTTGCCTGTTGTGCCTTCCCAATCCCTGGGTACCATCTGTACAAACTCACTACACAAGGCCTTTTAATTCTTTTTTTACTTTGACTTTCACCTTTCTTATTACTATTTAATGCTGCCGGAAGCCTTGCTAACTCCTAAACTAACTGGAGGGCTATTCAGAGCATAGCTGGTAAAGGGGTTTCATATCCAGTACCCTCTACCAACTATATTCGGAGGGTTATTTGGGCTAACCAGAGGAATGGACCAGTCATGACTCATTGGCTGACACTAATGCAGACCCACTGCAGAACTAGGATAGCAGTACTGGTTTTATATTGCTTCTCGTTTCAAGCAGTCCTGTACATACCTTAGTTGCTGTGATCGTTTTCTCTTTCCTTTGCCTTGTCTGATTTTCTTTTGTTTCTAACTGGCCTCCGTCTACATTATCATTACTCCATGTCTGTTTTGAGCCACGGTGTTTATGTACGCTTAAAAATTCCTGAAATTCAGTATCATGTTCTAGATCATCTAAAGCTTTTGTCCGCTTTTTCTTGTTCTTCTCATTTACAACACTTGATTTCTGTTTATTTATGCTATGTGTTTCAGATGGATCTTCCGCCTCTGTAGGTTTTGAAATGCGATCTTTAAATTTCTCAGTTTTCTTTTCCTTTCTCTTTTTCAATCTGTCGTTCGCAGAACTTCCCTCTGAATATCTGCTCCAAGGCCGCGGCAGTGACTCATCTCCAAGACTTTTAGCAAAGTCTACGGTTATCTTAGAAGTATCAATAAACGAACTGTTGAAATGTTGCAAGGCTTCTCTCGCTTGATCTTCTGTCTTGTATCCAATGAAGCCAAATCTTCTGAACTTTCCATCTTTTGTGTGGCACAATTTGACGTCTGTTAATTCTCCTTTAGCCGCAAAAATAGAACGGATTCTTTCTTCTCTTATATTCTTAGGAAGGTTCCTGATAATAAGCCTGGACATGATTCCGATCTCTGATTTTTCTCCATTGACTACAACAAGGTACACAATTCCGCCATTTTGCACGTGATTTACAACAAACTCAACGGTCATGGTGGCGACCGCTGAAATCAGTTGAGCCCGCAATTCAAGATGGCGAAAACAGAGGGTAGTTCAAAATCGGTGAAAAGAAAAATAGAGGAGGTCGAGGAGGATGCAAACGACGGGAAACAAAATAGCATCAAAAGATTCTTTAGAGCACCTAAAGAAGGTAAGAGGCGGTTGAGATGCTTTGCCTTGCATCGGCCTCCCGGTATTTTTGCTCCGGTGCCCACTTTTGTTTAGTGTGCACACGTTCTGTGCATCACGCAGGGTATGGTTTACACTCCACGCGAGCCTGTTCCAGGCTCTCGGTAGTTGGGGACGAGTGAAAAAAAGGACCGTTCTTTCTCTCGCTCACTCTTTTTTCCCCAACTACCGAGAGCTTGGAACAATCTAACTCCATGCGCGCACTAGGGCTGGCATTGAGGTGATGCCTGTACATGTACTAAAACCAGGAATACCAGAATAGCAACGTATCGCTAACCACCAACTATTAACGGCTTCCAGTTGAAAAACTAGCTGTTACAGTCAACTCTCTCGTAAGTAAACACCCTCGGGAATCGGAAAAAGTGTCCGTTGAGGGTCCCCAGTAGGTTTTTCAGGATCCGGGATTTGCATTATTTCAAAGCCGGGATTCGGGACTTTGAAGGAAAAGGGGGACGAGATTCGGGATTGTAATTATGACCGGGACACGGGATTTGGCGATTTCAACAGGCGGGAATCGGGAAATGTCGCTTTAAAGAAACCGAGATTCAGGAATTCCAGAGACTGAAATATGCAAAGAAAATCAAGCTGTCATCTTAGCTCATCATAGGTGACCAAAGTGTACTATAAGAGTTTGTATGGATTTAAAATTCAAATTATCTCTGTTTTTCTTTTGAAAGCTACAATACAGTGATGCATATATACTCTTTATACGTGTCAAAATCGCTCAAATGGCTTACAGAAGCATTTCGGCAACATAAAAAGGACAACACTTAGAGAGGTTTTCGAACTTTATTGTAGCTTTTCAAAGGAGAATAGAAATAGTTTTCATTCGAAATTTAAATCCAAGTAATACAGGCTCTTATTTCAACCTCTTATAGTATGCTTTGGCTACCGGTGATTACGGCATTTTGAGCAGGAACATGCAGCACTGGTTAAACTGGGGCCGAATATATGTCTTGGGATCTGTTAAGCACAATATTGTACTTGATTGTATGGAATTTCCAGATGATCGTTGCCATGGCTGAAAGTTGTGAATGAGCAAACTGTCTTCTGAGTTGCGATTGACGGTGACTTGCCATATGTGTAGTGAACAGTGAATTTGCTGTGGTATGTCGTGATATGTACCCTTAATGCTCTTCTTTGATCGCTATCATCTCCGAGAGACAGGTTTTTCATGGATCGAAGTGATCCAGAAGGCAGGCGTTATCGAACAAGAGGCAAAACAGAAAAAAGAAAAAAAGAAAAAGAAACGAGCTATAAAAGACCTTAAAAATGACTGATTGACGGATGCAACCTGTGTCCGTAAGTAGAGCTGTCTGCTTACGAGAGTGTCCGTTAGCGGAGAGTTGACTGTATATGTCGAAAATTATTCTGAAAACCATGTACCTGCAATCTCATACCCAGAGGCCATGTTTCCCTAGTCTTCTCCACAACTGTTTTTTTGGGATGTCACGCAACGCTCCCCCCAAAGAAAAGTTTCTTTGGGTCCCCCCAAAGAAAAGTTTCTTTGGGGGAGCATTGCGTGACATCTCAAAAAACGGCTGCAGATGAGACTAACGTTACCCTTGACCTGCGGAACAAAGGGGTGGCGTAGTGTGTGCGCAAAACAAGTGCGAGAGATGCAAGTAGGAGGGAGGTGACAGGAAAAATGTAAAGGGCACCGAAAAAAGTTTATAAAAAAGATGAATAACTTTTAAAACATGCTTGGTTATCCCTACATTTTATGTTATGAAAATGGAAGTGGCAAACCTATTCAATTCATGTAAAGTTTCTGGTTGTGAGGAAAAGTTATTTAGACTGTATCTTATCAGAACCAGAAGAAGGCTGTCAGAGACCCTGAAACAGTGGTTACAACGATTTCGTCATTAAAAACACCAAAAATGGTTTTTGTTACCTTTTGCCATGTAGTTTTAAGGTCTCTATAAATGTGTTTGCTTTCTATATGTAAAGGCAAATTCTAAGGAGATCTGTGAGGAAATATCCTTCCTTCTTTTTTCAGAAAAATGCTGATGTCCGCATTTTTGTTGAGATTCAAGGCTGATTTTCTTAGCTACCCTCATTTTTCTTTATGGATTCCAATAGCCCTTACAAAGATCTACTTTTTCCGCATGGTTCTAATCTGGCACAAAGTTTGTATTTACAGACTCGAGCTTTGCTTAAACTGCTCATTGCTTGGCTGGCAGCCATCTTTGGAATCTTTTTATTTTGCCAATCTTTACCTGTAGCCTGATTGATGTAATGATCAATTTTTAGCCAGAAGGAGGTGGGGGTGGTAAGAGGGTGGGTACAATTTTATGTACTGTTTAAAACACGAGCAGCAGTGTTTTATCGGGTTTAAAAACACGAGGCGTAGCCGAGTGTTTTTAAACCCGATAAAACACGTGCTGCGAGTGTTTTGAACAGCTTCAAAAATCCGCAATAACACCTACCTGCGAATTTTTCTATTGTTCCAAAAACCCGAGAAAACACATGCATGCGAATTCTTCTGCGGCTTCAAAAACCCGAGAAAACGCGTGCATTGAGATCGATTGATTGAGATCTTTATATAAAGATCACACGGAGATCTTTATATAAAGATTACGTGTGATCTTTATATAAAGATCATGGTAGTCGTTCTCATTTTTACCAGGTATAAAGGTTCATGCACGTGATCAATTTGACGTCTCTGATAGGCTCATGTGCTTATGAATTATTAATGAGTTTTTGAAGGGATATTTGACTTTCCGAAAGAATGTTTTGGCTAAAATCCATTTAGGTCACTTTTTTGGACCATCCCTATCCTCGGGCCCAGACTCTAAGTAAATTCCTTACAGTGCCCAGGGATGGCAGTGGAGTTCAAATGCTACTCATATTCTTAGGTGTCAATAGACCATTTTCGAATTACCTTTAGCCTCTTTCTCAAAGCAAGTGTTGGTGCTCATCCTTTCATATGAAAATGAGATTTAATTCACATGCAAATTAAACTCATTTTCATATGAATGGTTGTGCACCAGGCCTCGCTTTGAAAGAGAGGCTTTAGGTAACTCGGAAATGATCTATTGAACCCATCACTGGCCGCTATCCGAGGTTCAACAGTGGTAGCTAACTGTGTGCTTGCTGCATGGGCAGTATGTACGTATGGGTTATTGACCAAGTGTGAGGTCAAGATGGCTGGAAATTGGCCGGGTTGTTTTTTTGCGAGTCGAGGTCCATAAACACGTAAAAAAAGAACAAGGCCAATATCAAGCCATTTTGACCAAACAAGCTTGGTCAATAAAGGATTTATATATGGCTTTTGGGGAAATTTTTCTTGCGGGACAAGGCGGGTTAGAGATGGCTCCATCTTGCCCACTCGGGTAGCCAATCACAGCGCAGGATTTGATTCATCTCTCCCGCTCACGGAGTTGCATGTTATGGTCTGTTATGCGAAGCAGTGCATGATGGCAGTGGTACCCTTGAGGGCAGAGAGCAATAAAATTAAATTATTAGAATATCTCTGATATGAAGTGTGGAAGTGTGATGGATACATTAGGGTCAAATATTTTTGATGATATTTTTTGTGGGCACAGGGTTGGTTCGTAAAGTGATATCTTGGGAAGTCTATTTTTGTCCAACAAATCACATATTTTGAACAGATTTAAAAATTTCAAGTCCATGATGCCATGTGACAGTTGTAACTGCATGTAGTATTGGGTATAATTTAATACATTTATTTATTAATAATGTAAGAAAATAAATAATATCACTTGTGCTTTTTCTAGAAACAGAAGTGAAGGGCACTGAAATTTCCAAGTTCAATAAAACAGGCAATTCACCGGCTACTTGGAAGTGGAAAGGAACCTTATTGTTCTATGAATCACAGGGAATCCAACATTCGGAGAAAATTGCAAGTTTTGATTTTGATGGCACCTTAGTTAAGACATCGTTTTTCAAACATGGACCTGATGCATGGTCCATACTTTACTCAAACTGTGTAGAGAAGCTAACGTGTCTTCACAAAGATGGATATAAAGTTGTTATCTTCACCAATCAAGCTACAATAGGGAAAGCCAAGGCATCCAAACAAAAGGTTATAGATGAAAAGAAAGGAAGACTCACTGGCTTTGTCAAAAAGGTAAAAATTGAGACTTGGCACTTTTAAAATTCTCAATTGATTAGAGGGTTGTGGTTGAAGAAACAGCAATTCAGTTTAGAATGGTGAGATTCATATATATATACAAGATAAAGGAGTCTAAAGGAACAGAAAATCAACTACCACATTAAGTGGAGAAAAGTAAAGCAAGCTAGGTCATATTCAAATGTCAACAAAAAATGTAATCTTCGCCTACGGGAGAAATATTTTATAATTTGTAAACCGGAAATGTTGACACTTCACAAACGAAATGACATTGACTTGCAGACATTCAAAGAAATTCTTGATAAGTACTGTGTTCACCTAAAATAGATTCACCTGACCATCACATCCCAACATGTAACGCTAGTAACCATTGTTACCCATTTTCAAATTTGTATATCTTTACATGTAACCGTTATTGTTGGCAGTTGCCTGATGATTGTTTCATTTGAAGCATGAAACTCCGAGTAGCGATTAAATGTTTTTTAACTAGTCTGATTCCAGAAATCATCGTCTTTATACAAAATGTAATATATTTAACAAATTGACGTCAGTTTTTCATGCGTCTGTCCTGTTATTGATCATAAATTTCGTCATCACATTGTTAAAGTAGCTGTGGATCCACAAGGCGATAGCTGAGTGGATCCGCAGACTACTTTGACAATGTGATGACGAAATTCATTGTCAATAACAGGACAGACTCATTAAAAACTGACATCAATTTGTTTTTTACGATAACAAATGGTCGAATTGCCCGCTCTCGCTCGCTGACGCGTCGCACAAATTTCAAATTTATGTGTCTGTCCGCATATTGACGATAAAAATTAGCCAATGAGCGCGCGAGAATTTCTGCAGTTATCGTAAAATATTTTATTGAACATTAGAGATTATGCTCTACCACATTTTCAATCACAGAGAAAAGTACAAATGAATATATGAAAGAGCATGTATTTGAACTTTGGAGAAAGATATGAAGACATGATTGATCATTGCAGTTATGCACACAACTTAAGCAGTTGTGAAATTTAAGCCTGAAACAAAATTTAGGCCTGAACGGGATTCAAGCCCATGGCCTCTGTGATACCAGTGCAGTGCTCTACCAACTGCGCTCTCAAGCCAACTGGGAGCTGGTCACTTTGTGAGTTAATAATTTATATGCACTATATATATTTTTTTTCAGGTAGACCTCCCATTCCAGATACTAGTGGCCACATCAAAGGATGCCTATCGTAAACCCAGCACAGGAATGTGGGAGTTCTTTTGCCAAAGATGTAATGGTGATGTGAAAGTTGATAAAAAGAAAAGTTTCTTTGTTGGTGATGCAGCTGGAAGGGGTAAAGATCATGGCAAAAGTGATAAGGAATTTGCAGCAAATTGTGGACTGACATTTTACACGGAAGAAGAATTCTTCTTGAAAGATGCATTAGGAAGCAAAGAAAACAAATGAGATCTACATTTTAAGTTCTACATTAATACTCTTTTAGTGATTATCAATTATAAATAGCCATTTTTCTTCAAACTTTGTACAAAAAGCACAATGAGTATTTAAGTATTGCACCTAAGGATACTATCTTTATTATAAGTGCCATTATTTATTTACCAATTGCTTGACACGTTTTTCTCATGTCTGTCTTGCCATTCATTGTTTTCATTAGTTACCCATTAAAAATATTGCTTACCGTTAATGAGCTTTTCAATACTATTTGCTTTTAATCAACATCAGTTGTGACAAAAAACTAATCCAGTGTCTTTAATTTCGTGTCTTTGTTGAAGATGAGGCTTTCCTGGTGCTCATAATTTTTACAATCTGGTTCGACTCATTCATCACATCATTTTTATGTAACACATTTTTCACACCCTTTGAATTCACCCCTTCTGCCCTCACATACTCTCCAGCAAGAAGGGAAACTGGTGGATAAAGCATGATGTCAAAGAGTTTTCCTACTGTTGTACCTGGTTTTAAAACAATACAGTCCCTAAGAATTTGGGGTTTGTCATTTGTAATGACACTGATTGATTGACAGGTGTCAAGGCAACCGACAGGAAATGCATATACTGGTGACCTCAGTCTCACAGCTTGCGACAAGGCTTGAAGCACACCAGTGCTACCAAGGACTTGGAGGATGTTGTCTTTTATGTCCCATAACTCTTTCTTAGACTTGTTGTTCAGATCTTGTTGCTGAACATTGAAATGAAAATGAGAAGCTCCACTTTGGTACGAAATAACACCATCCTTACACTTCTGCTGTAGAATGCATTCACTCTTTGCACAAACTGGCACCATTATCATGTCACTGAACTGTTCTTGAAATTTCGCTAGATTGTCAACAGCACCAGAAAGATCAAATTTGTTGAGAGCTAAAAGAATAGGAAAGCGTAGTCGCAAAAAATTGTCAACTAATTTGTGCACCAAAAGTTCAGCATTAGCCTTTTCCATCATAGGAATAGCTAGGAGCTTGTTGTCTGTTATTCCAGTAGACTCGAATGCCAACTGAATCAGCGCTTGTGAGGTGTGGTACCCCGTAAACATGTCACAGAGTTTAGTGGGTTTCTTCCTAATAGAATCCCATTTGACCATGATATTATCATAAATCCATCTGTGAAGTTCTTTTTGAATCCACTCCACGTCTCTTGTGGGGTCATATTCTGGCGAGAAAGAGCAAAATCATTGTTCAATTAGTAATAAAAGGTTTTTTACACTAAACCACTAGCCCCTGGGTATTGAACATGATTTTTATAGTACCCCATTCTTTCCCCTCTCAGAAGGACAAGAAACAGAAGAACAAGCCAGTCCACACAAAATTAATGCTGTCTTGAAATAGCCTCCTTAAAATTCTAATTGCCAGAATGCTGGTAGGAACATTTAACAAATTGACGTCAGTTTTTCATGCGTCTGTCCTGTTATTGATCATAAATTTCATCATCACATTGTCAAAGTAGCTGTGGATCGCCAAGTGAATCCGCAGGCTACTTTGACAATGTGATGACGAAATTCATTGTCAATAACAGGACAGACTCATTAAAAACTGACATCAATTAGTTTTTTACGATAACAAATGGTCGAATTGCCCGCCCTCGCTCGCTGACGCGTCGCAGGAATTTCAAATTCATGTGTCTGTCCGCATATTGACGATAAAAATTAGCCAATGAACGCGCAAGAATTTCTGCAGTTATCGTAAAATTTAATTTTTAATATAAAAATTATACCTACTTGCATTCATTAAAATTATGATATGAGTATTGACAACTCGTGGCTTGACATTTTAATTCAGGGTAATGAAGTCTTCCTTTCAATATGTAGATTGGTTATTTTCAAATCGTTGTCAGCAATACCTGTAGTAGGCTTTCCATCCTCGTCAGTCTGCCCAGACAGGTCAATTACATGAATAAGCACATCAGCGTCCAGCAGATCGTTTAAAAACTTATTTCCTCTGCCTCTTCCTTCACATGCACCTGGCACCAAACCAGCCACGTCTTTGAGCAAGACTGGGACAAACCTTTCACCTAGAGCACTGTGACCATAACGTGCCTGACATCGGTGCCTCCACTTTGCACATGGACATGGTATTGAGTAGAATGCCTGCCCAATATTTGGCTCAATAGTCGTGAACGGGTGGGCTCCTATCTTTGCCATGTTTTGGTGAGTGGCAGCATTGAAGAATGTGGATTTTCCAGCTGAGGGTTTTCCTACAAAAGCGTTTGCAGTTAAACACTGTATCCCACCACTAATTCTGGCTCAATCCTGCCATCCCACCCCACTCAGAATTGTTTATCCTGATCTCACCTAAAGTTGCAGTTCTCTACATAACGTCTGTAAGGTGTGATTTTCTGTTTTCATCCGCACACTGCCGTCAATTTTAAAACTATCCCACATCACCCCTGTCAACATAAGTGAAATAATTGCCCAATGATAGTAATCCAATCGTGAATAAGAGTTGTAATTAGACACCCATGTAATTGCGTTCTAATTAACAATTAGATTATGAGCTCGAAATTTCTATGAGGTGATAGTTGATGAGGCCGAAGGCCGAATCAACTATCGCCTCATAGAAATCGAGAGCGAATAATCTAATTGTTTTAGTAGAATTCTAACTGAAATTAACTTCGGAAAAACATCGCAGTTCTTGGACGACCGGCGGCCAACTGTACTCTAATGGCTGATAGTATACGAGTAGCTCAGCCAATCAGATTGCAGCATTTGCATTAGTACACTAGTAGAATTCTACTAATTACCTAATAGACAGACATAGGGATAATCATTCAGAAACATAAGTTTTGTCACTGATAAAAATTTAACATACATGCATGTACGCATTAATTCAAGTCTTAAAATAATAAATTACCAATAAGACCAACGACAAAGTCCCATCTTCCACCCTTCACAGTCATCATTTCCAGCTTCTCTTTAACGTTTTGCAAGTTCACTGAGTGTTGATCACTGACTTCTTCCTCAGTCTCAAGCAATACAGTTTCCTCCTTTTCAACGAAGTTGAACTTTCCTGCATTTTCATGTATCCATTCCTTTGCTGAATCCACTAAACCAAACACCATTGGCATTCCAATATACTGTTGGCATGAACACCGCAAGAAGCTAATTAACTCTTCTATAAAATCTTTTGGCATTGCGTCCGAGCGGTTTGGGATTTCAATGGAAGGGATTTCGTCCGGGTATTTTGACGGAAGTGAAATCTTTAGTTGGAGCGATGTAACAGAAGAGGAAATGCTGAGGTCATCAATTCTGATCATAAACGCCGGTGGATAAACACTGAGCTCGGAGAATTCTTCAGGGAATATAGACTTCAGGGTTTCAACTTCCTGTCTTTGCTCTTCTAAATAATCCATAACGCATGTTAGTAATTCTTGCAACTGTTACTGCAGTGAAAAAGAACCGGAGCTCAAACCGCCATTTTGAAAATTCTTGGTGGTGCAATATATCGCGAGTTCTGATTGGTCTGTCTCAAGATTTGCGACAACATCCCAGAGGTCTGTTCGACGCTTTAGGCACTCGTTTGGGGGGTTTCAAGATGGCGACGCGCATACTTTCTCGATTAAACTTGGTTTCAAAGCGATTTGTCTCTGCTGAGGCTTCGCAAGAGTCGCCATTTGTGGCGAAGCAGTTGGCTGAATCAAAACATGCTGCATGTAAGTCTAAAGATTGAATCTTATTGATTAATTTCCTTTAAAAATTGAATAAAAAAGTTGTGACGTTAATATCTGTGAATACGCCATAAGCTTAAGCATAATTATATACAAGTATGGGTATTGTAGAAACCGTATTATGCACCTCTTTATTTACATACATACTGTATTGAATTTCCGCGAAGAGGCTTTTCATAGACAATAACTTAAATTTAAATATTAAAGTACAACAAAAATAAGATGACAATTAAGAGTCTACTTTAAAGTGCTACTGTGACCAAAAATGCACCTTTCCTTTTCTCCTCAGATGTTGAAAGTACTTACCCTAAATAACAAATTTGCCAAATCTTATGCCTTAAGATTTGTATATTCATGATTGAAACGCCCGCCATTATTTTAAGAAACTGGGTCGAGAACGGAAGTGATGTGAATGACTCGACAAAATCTAAACAAACGTGGCAAATTTGGTATGCTGATAGGGAGTTGTTGGTCTGGTTCCGCAGGCAATAAGGAATAAAATTTGAAAGAATTGTTCCCCATCTTTCGCAATGTTGTGGTGTGCAAGGATGCAGTAATGTTTCTGATATATCGGCCGGAATTTCCGTCCATAAGCCGTTGAGACTCTTTGCGCAAAATGGAAAGCTTTCATTGGCACACATTGTGCACATTTTAAACCAGATGGTCGCTTTGCTGTTTGTTCTGACCATTTTTCGCCAGATTCGTTGGAATGGTCAGTCCATGTGGATGGCGCTGTTACAAGGCTAAAGAAAAGTTCCTTTCCAACCATTTGAAAAAAACCTGGGAAAACAGTGATCAAGGAACTTCTTCTGAAGCGAGGTCGTCGCATGATGAGTAGCACTGAACTGATTTGGTTTTTCTTTCTTTTTTACTCTCTGAACGCTCTGTACAATACATGGGATAAATAAAGGTTGCAAATTTGAACAATCGTTTTGAGGTATAAGAACTGTGATTACTGAGTTATTGTTAACTTTTCAATGCAAAGATAAGTTCTGATATGTTCTAAGCGTGCATGTGGAAGTTGTGATGAAATGTTAATCAGTATTTCGATGTGTGAAACTTTTGAAATCAGTATCCAGGACAATTCTTGGTGCTTCGCTTTTTCTAGGTTGTGTTGCACTGGAATATTTTGGAAATCCAGGAAGGTAAACAAGGGGTAGACGGGCTTAACAACGACTCCCGCTGTTTTGTGATGTTAACGTCTGTGACCTTTAGAGTTTAGCTTTAACAAGTATTGTCTTTGATGTACCTTTCCTGTAAGAAATGCATGGTGGTTCTCTCTATATTTCTCTCAGCAATGGTTGATTCTCTAATACATGCCACTTGCTCATTAAAATATTTTTAAGATTGGGCACTGATGGATTGTACTACGTGACAAAAAGGCATTAATCTGCTCAGTGTAAAATGAGGTTGACTACCCTACACGACTACGGCTCTCGACATTTGTACATTTACGGTTCTCTGTTTGGTCTCTCAACCTTTTTGTTGCTTCACTCATGTTTATGAAGGACACTTCATGTTGTGTTATAAAGAGGGATTTTTAGTGGAGCTGACCGTTACACTGTGCAAAAGAAAATTTTAGAGGTCATAGATCTTCATGGTTTCCGCTGTTATTGACCTTTGCTGAGTTTAACAGCCCTGTAATTTGTCATGTGTTCATGCATTGTTTAGGCTCATTTCTAAAGCAAGATATGTCTCCAAGAATTTGCTTTTGAGGGACAAAATATGAAAACGGCGTCAATACTCCTGAAGTTCCTCTTCTTCACACACAGAACTTTCTTTGTTATTGTAGGCTGCGACCTCTTCCCAGGTCACAACAGGCTCCAAACTGTCATCGTAAAGATATCTTTCGCCATTATCGTCTGATGGATCTTCAGGGAAGGAGAACTTTAACTCCAAATCGTCGTCGGAAAAAATAGAGGGAGAATTTGAGCATGGACATGTCAAATACTGTGTGTTTCTCTCTGTTGTTTTGTTGTTGTTCGCATCGCAAAGCGAGTCTATGGTGTCACAACCATAACCGCTGTAACAATTTTCGCGGGCTCTCAGTGTGTTGCTCGAGCAATGGCAGACGGATTTTCCACGTTTTCGCAGCGCTGTTCTTAAGGAATAACGTCAAATTTGAGAAACCTACGCTTATTCGTCTAGTTTAGGGTCTAAATGTGCAGTTAACACCAAAAAGTGGGAAAATCAAATGCAAAAATTTCATTGCAGTAGCACTTTAAGGATCCTAAAAAAAATTATTTACACTAATATAATTTAAACCAGGGGGATTATAAGCAGCAGTTTATGGTATGCACACAACTTCTGTTCCCAAAAGTTTTGGGTACACAACAGGATCTCAGTGCAGAATGCTAACTTAAGGAGGCTCGAAAGGGTATTTAGCTGCACGCGTGCGCGCAATCTACACATGCCATTACTATAATGCACGCGTCAGCGGAATGAATAAAAATCAGAGAGAGGAGAGGAGAGAAAATAGATCTTTTAACACGTTAATTCAAACGTCAACGGCAAAGCTCTCCCAAATTGGTTTTGGTTACTTTTCTTGTAACCCGTAAAACGATCGTGAGGAAAAAATATCTCTTTGTCACAAAGAATACGTCCGGATGGAAGCCGGTCGTTTCGCACGCGTAGCAACTCGATTGAGCGCGCGTGAATAACTTCGCGCATGCGTAAAGTGGGATCTAGTCGACTGTGACTTTTTCATGTTTTCCAACTTCGTGCGCTAATATTTTCGCTTCCAGTCGGTGAATTTTTTTCAAATTTTTGGTGACAACTAAGATCAATCGGATGCGTATATACACCAATTTTTAAAAAATTCTGTAGGTGGGAAAAAAATTAAAAAGCAATAGTCAAAAATTAGGCTTTTACTTTCTTCTGTCCTACAGAATTTTTTTAAAATTTTACATACTTTGACGATCATTCCTAATAACATGTAATATAGGAGTTTGAGAAGATTTCACCGACCTGTTCTCTTAATAACACGATAGCTTTCGATTTTGGGGGTGCAACTGAATGCGTTATATCGTTGCCATGGTAACAGGTTTTCTGGAAAAAATATGATGTCATGGTTCTATGACGTTTCATTTATGTCTGTGGTAAATTTCACACTGATACGATAAAACAAACTGTAACTGGAAAATAATTTGTAAAACTAGTCTGGGAAAAATGAAAACTATTTCGAGCCACCTTAAGTACACTTTGAGGACAAGAAAATGAAAAACTAATGGGATTTGAGTGTGGATGTAATAACATCATCTGCTAGAAATAAAGACAGCTATAGGTGTAAAATGCAGAAGTATATGGAGTATGTGATGCACATAGCCAGCTAGCTTTAAGCTTGGTAGTTTAATTTTCAGGCATGGCATTTAAACAAACGAAACAAATACTTCAAGTAAAGATAGCATGAGTAATTGACTAAACCCTCAAAATGTTCTTTTCTTCTCTCACTGTCTTTCTTTAGCAACCATGAAGACCTGGAAGATGATTTCCTTTTTTGTTGCCATCCCTGGTTGTCTCCTTTGTGCTTACACTGCTGTTCTAAAGGAGAAAGAGCACCACACTCACCCCAGGCCTGAATTTGTACCATATTCTCATCTAAGGTTAAGGAAAAAGGTTGGTGAATAATGTTTTGAAATATCTCTCTTCCTAGAGATTTGGCCTCATGGTTAGTGCACTAGACTTTGAATCAAGTGGCTCTGGCCTGTGCCCCTGGCTGGAGATATTGTGTTGTGTTCTAGGGCAAGACACGTTGCTCTCATAGTGTCTCTCCCCACTCAGGTGTATAAGCCGTGAAAGCCAAATGTAAAATTTGAAAAAGAAAACAAAAACCCACTCAATACAATTTCAATTGTTTATTTTCTATAAGCCCACTTGTTCACAGACAAGCACTATCCATCCAGGTATTTTCCTCAGACAGGGGCTATGGGCCGATAGTGTCTCTCCACAGATGAACGATATCACGTCATGTGATCAATTTAAACCAATAAGAATCTGAGAAAATTTAGTGGTGAACTATAATTCTCTATATTCCCAATTGCTGAGAGAAGTAATCTAAGTTTTTTTTTTCAGGCATTCCCATGGGGTGATGGTAACCACTCATTGTTCCACAACCCACATACCAATGCTTTGCCTGAAGGCTATGAAGATGACGATCATGAACACTGAACACAACTTACTTCCATTTGTGTGCAGTCTTTCTTTCATTATTGCTGTTTTTTACGGCATGTTGTAATTGAAAAAATTTGTTAGCAGACATGTCAGCCTACGATAATGTTATCTACCGTTATCATACTAGATAAATGCTAAACTGGTTGAGTGAATAAAATGCAAGAGCTGCAATTTGGTTTCGTTTGTGTCTTGTAACCCCAACTCTCTACCAATCATTTAGAACACTGAAGAAGACTCTGATGTTACTGTTAACAGAATGTAGAAGTTCGTTATTTTAGTTTATTATTCAACAAATTGTAACACTATCCATATATGGTCATGATGCTCTTGATATCTGTCATCCGTAGGTAACAGATATCCTGCGGTATACGTAGCTTCGTGCATGGGAAGAAAAAGTGAAGTGAGAAAATGTTGACAGAGAGATTTACAAGGATTTAGGCTGTTTTGTTATCAATTTGTTGAATAATAAAACAATTATCCTGCTCAATCTCGCGGAATATCGTCTGATTTTAGCCGACTCGGCCTACGGCCTCGTCGGCTAAGTATCAGACAATATTTCGCGCGATTTCGCAGGATAATTGTTAAATAGTCTACATGGCTAGTTCTTTGAGTATTCTTTTTCTTCTAAAACTGAGTATCTGAGACTCTAGAGTTGTGTTATTTTGAACAATAAACACAGAAGTTCAATCACTGAGTGTGGAGCTTAAGAAATAGCTGGTATCAGCAGTAAAGATCAGGCCTGGGTTGTTCAAAAGGTGGATAATGCTATCTACAGGATAGATCGCTATCCAATAGATAGTGATTTTTCCAGTAGCATTATCCAGCCTTCGCACAATCTTGCAATTTCGTTCCCAGAGCCCACATTACCATTGTCCTGCGGAACAAGAAACAAAGACCTCTGGGATACAGTGTTTTCGACCACAGGATTCTTGTTATTCTGGTTAAACTGCACAGGCGTGAGCGTCTAATTTAAGATGGCGTCTGACTCGTAAATCTCGTTCCCAGAGCCCATGTTACCCTTGTCTACCCTTGTTTCCAGAGTCCTTGTTAACCCAGGACAAGGGTAACCTGGGCTCTGGGAACGAGATTGGCCTTCACACAGTCTGGGCCATGTTATCTTTTGGGTAGATAGATAATCTTTATTTCAACACGATCAATTCATCAGCCTAAAAATACATCACAATACGCGGGTCAGAGTTGCATGAGCATAAGACTCCAATGCATGAAAGCTGTATCTTATCCGAGTTATTGACTACATTCATTGTTTTAGCCTGTGTGGCAGGTGTTCAGTCAAATTCTTATGATTGCTCTCTTTGCTGTCCTCCTACCGGCCTTGCACTGTCAAATTTGACTTCCTTCAATGCATGCTACCTCCTCCCCCTTGAACGCCTACTTTATATGTTGTTTGCAAGTGAATAATATATGAAAGACCATATATTTGGACTGCGGAGAAAGATGTGAAGACAAGATTGATCACCGCAGTTATACACAACTTAAGCAGTTGTGAAATTAAAGCCTGAAACAAGTTCAGGCCTGAGCGGGCTTTCTTGGGTCAGAGTTGCATGAGCACAAGAGTCCAATGCAAGCTGTATGTTATCTGAGCCATTGAGTATATTGTTTTAGCCTGTGTGGCAGGTGTTCAGTCAAATTCATATGATTGTTATTTCCTCTGTCCTCCTACACCTTGCACCTTGCACTGTCAAATTTGACTTCCTTCAATACATTCAGGCCTGAAATTTTTTCAAGCTAAAATTTCACTTCTGCTTAAGTTGTGTATAATTTAACTGTGATAATCAATCATGTCTTTATATGTAAGTGTTTCTTACTGATAGGTACTGTGACCAGCGGAGATGGCCAAATTCATGCTATTTCCCCTCCTATGTAATATAACGTCTATATCTTTAAACATCCCATCATATACAGGACACCCTAACTTGAGCCCTAACCGCAGCAGCATTTGCGGAGCGGGCACATTACAAGGGTGTTTACGTGAAGCACTACTCTCATTAGGGGTTCCACCCTGCTTTGTTGACAAGGCCGACTGCGTGAATTATACCGAATACTGAGGAGTGCTCTGTGCTTACAGCTGATGACCTTCTAGGGGAAAGTTAAGTGCTGAGGTATAATTATCCGTGCCATAAACCGACTTACGTCATTACTAACATGTTTAGTATCTGCAAATTCTATGTAAGCTTATGATGCGCGAAGCGAGATTGAGAAGATCCCAAGTGCCGCTTCTGCGTAAACGTCATTTGCACAGAAAATTATCATATCGGGTTTTCCTGTTATGGGGGTCACGGTTTCCTCTCAGAGGCAAAAGAAGGCAGTTAAAAGGGTTCCTCCACCATCTTTTGCTAGCTTTTCTACCACTGGAACCCTTACTACTTCAGCATATGTTGACGAAGGTGAGACCGAATCAAAAATTTTGTTATCTAGAGGACTACATTTGTATTTATGCCCTTACAAAATATAGGCTTAATTCACTTTTGTCTTAAAGGTAAGAATAATTTGCTTTTACGATAACGTATTTTACACCTGCAAAAATTGCATTAAGTACCTGTCAAAAGATGGCAGCAATTAGCTTTTAAGTCAACATCTTTTGACAGGCGTTCGCTTAGATCGCTGTGCAAACAGCTAAAGTCATCTGGCTAACTCATGACTGCGTATCTAAGGATATTGATGCTTCATCTCGATTTCTCGTGCATCAATTAAGAAAAAGAAAAACATTCTAGGGCTGTAAAACATAAAATTAATGACTAATTTACAAGTGGCGACTAACTTATTAATTTTTTTATGAGTAATACCTCTCAGGTCAACTCAATTATAATAATAATTATGCTTAAAAGTAGTGCAAGTCAATATAGATCAAGAGAAGCAAACTCCCTACTAGATGATTGACAAGAACTGAAGGCAATATTTTTTTCTTTTCCCTCAGTCTTGTCCTCAGACTTAGCTGCTGGGGTCTTGCAGGGGTGGATTTAGGGGGGATGGATTGGGTGGCTAGCCACCTCTCTTTTGAGAAAAAAAAAAACGAAAAAAAGTGCAGAAGGTTATGAATATTTATCGCGGAAATAAGGGCAAACTGGTGGAATGTTATAAGATTGTTTTTGGTCTGTCCCATTTAGATTTCCAAAAATTTTTTGAATTTGCTAAAGTACATTCCACGAGAGCTAATCACTCTTATAAACTTTTTTTAAAATCTTCGAAAATTAACTGTTTTAAACAGTCTTTTTTTATTAGAGTAGTAAGCGACTGGAACAGTCTATCAAAGGATATTGTAGAAGCAGGAACTCTTGAACTTTTCAAATCAAGATTGAAATCATTTTTAAAATTATAACATTAGATTGATTTTTTTTTTCTTTTTTATCATGATTTAAGTAATCTAATTTTTTTTCTTTCTTTCTTTGTGTGTACATAATTTTTATATATTTTACTCTTATTTTTTCAGGTGAGTTGTAATATAGGGTTAACCTCCAAACTCTCCTTTTCAAAATTTTTGAATAAAGGTGTATGTATGTATGTATGTATGTATGTAACTCTCTAGACAGGTACCATATTATAATTTCTACTTTGTGGCATTGCTGGTATTTTTAGTGAAACAGTTTTCAATTAGCTTTCACTTCTCAAATTGCAACATTTTGGGAACTTGCCCGATTGATTCTGCTACCCCAAGGTACCAGCCACCTCTCCTTGGAAATCCTGGATCTACCCCTGCCTTGACATAGAGACATTGACATTTAAATGCTTGGACGGCTTAGCACCACCATACCTCTGCGACCTCATAACAAAATATGTGCCCAGACGCAATTTGAGATCAATCAATGGCCATCGTTTGGTTGATGTTGGTTACAAACTCACCAGATATGGTTTAAGATCATTTTCTGTAGCCTCGGCTAAACTCTGTAATGCACTGCCACTGGATATCCGCACAAGTGACAATTTGATGCAATTCAAGCGCAATCTTAAAACACATCTTTTTAGGAAAGCTTTTATCAGGTAATTTATTATCGGTCAGTCAGTTACTTAGTCTTTTAGTTAGTAGGTAGTTTGTTATTCATTTAGTTAGTCAGTTAGTTAGTTAGTTAGCTAGCTAGCTAGTTTGTTCGCTTGTCAGCCAGTTAGTGAGTTTTTATCGTGAAGGCTTATTGTTCTTAGTTTTTATTTTGATTTCTACAATTTAGTTATTTGATTGGTTTAGTTTATTTTGTTTTGTTTTGATGAGATACTTTAAATGCATTGTAAAGCGCTATTGGATAGTAATAGAAATAGCGCTATATAAATAAACTATGATTATTATTTATTTAAAAGGGGGTTCTGATTTGACTATTTGGTTTACTGTGCTAGACACCATACCATTGTCACTTCAGAAGGTTTTTTTTTAAATTAAATTTTGACATCTTTCTGACATATTTGTAAAACGTTTATGCTGGTTTCTCAACAAAACATGGGAAACGTTGAGGACAAAGATGTTAAATTTTCAAATCACCACTGATGAATCACTCCTTTGGAATTTCAGAAGTCTTGACCAGCGAACATTTGAAATTGGCAGCAAGTTATCGCAGTAATTGATTGCCTATTTGAAACGGAAGCAGACAGATGTCAAAAACTAATAAAAAATTTCCCATGGTGTGAATGGTAAGGTGTGCATAGCATCCATCTGCTTACTTGGACTACGACTTTTACTATGCCAGTTACATCCCTAAAATGTCCACTGAATAAAACCGTTTGATTATATATGAGTACCTACAGACCTTTTAAATAGATTTTAACCAAAGGAATAATAATTATTTATTATTATCAGGAATATCTGCAGAAAGTACCAGCATGATTGAGGTTAATGTGGGCCAGTATGATGACTGTCTGGAAGATGGAACGTAAGGAATTTTCTTTGTCACTAATGTTTGATACCTAACTTTGTAATTTTTTTCTGCTGTTAAATAAGAAACTTGCAGATGCTCAGATCCTTTAATATTACTGTTGATTAATTATGGTTCTTAAATCTTACCAGAGAGTTTTCCGAAAATCCTTGGCATATGATATTGATTGCAATATAATAAAAACAAATTTTCTCAGATATTTATATCCCAGTTAGAAATAATTAGATACTAAGTGTTTCTATAGATCCTGATACTTCATCCTCACACTGAATCTCCTCAGGTTTATTTTTTGGTTGATACCTCCATATTGTATGCGAAAAACAAAAAGTCATATACTCAAAAAGTGTTTTCTCTTATTATTATATTAAAGTTTGCATCTGACTTATTTATGAAAAGGATGAAAACGATTGATATCGGAGAAGGTAAGGCGCTATTGGTGCGTGATTATGGACAGTACTTTGCAGTTGGTCACAAGTGTACACACTATGGAGCACCCCTGTCTACCGGTGATCTCCGCAATGGACGAGTTCGTTGTCCCTGGCATGGAGCTTGCTTCAGTGTCAAGACTGGTGATATTGAAGACTTCCCTGGGCTGGACAGTATACCCAAATTTGAGGTTTGTAAATATGAATTGTAAATAAATTTTAAAATGTTGGTCTCATGTTTGGTACTTACCGGAAACATTGTGGCACCTCGCCACTGGATTAGTGTACTACCAACTGGGAGGAACCCACTCTCCCTTTCGCTGCCTGTTATTTACGTAGACATTTGATCTGGAGTTTAATGTGAAACCCTAACTAGTTAGGCTGCTTTCATTAATCTACCACGTGAACCATATATGTTGAGACTTGAGTCTATCTTTCTTTTATTTATAGGTAACTTAGATTGGTGAATTGATATCATATTAATTTAAATCTTTAATTTTTTATCAGGTAGTCATCAAGAACGACAATGTGATTGTGAGAGCACATCCAGAGGTAAAATGTTCACAATGTTAAAGATGATTTCAGTCCATACTGCGCACTCTCAAGAGTTTGGTCATGTTTTGTTTCATGTAAGACATCAATTCAAAGTTTCACGGCAACTGCCATTATGGATGAGAAGCTGTATCTGTTTATGCTTTGTTCTTTCTCTGTAAAAATCAATGAAGCTGTTGAAAAAAGAATTTGAAAGGCCTCAAAGATAAGGTATGTGGTTCGCAACAAATAGCATTGATTCGCATGCCATCAAGTAAGGCTTATAGTGTTTATAAATGTTAGGGTGCTGAGACTGCACAGTACGCACTGGAAATCATCTTTAAATGGATTAAAACTTTACAAATGCATTTCTAGTTTATAAAAAAGTAATCTCTGTTATGAACTTCACATTTTAATGGCTTTTATCAAGGTAAACTCAGGACTACTGACTCATTATTAAATATTGTTAATATACCTACTAGCTATTAATAATATTATAAGCAACTAATGACAATTAAAATACTATTATTAATGATAATTAAATTCTTTCAATTTATTTTGCTGTAGCAATTAACATCTCATAAAAGAGTAAAGAAGATGGTCAAAGCAGACACAAATTATGACAAGAGAGTCTTTGTTATCATTGGCGGAGGTGAGACTTGGGTCTGGAGTGTTTGATGAATACAAAAGAGTTGTTAATTTAAACATTAAAATCAACAGGTAACTTTTAATTAACCTTGCAGGTGGGTCAGCCATGAAAGCAGCGGAAACACTGAGGGAGGAGGGATTCAAAGGTAAGAATAAATAGGGAATAAATTGTATAGTTATTGTTACTGATGCTGACAGCCAGGATAGAAATCTTTTAGGTGAGTGTAGGAGAAAAAACATGACCTCTGTAGGTTAGGGAGGAGGGGGTGGGTGAAGCAGGTATATCCAGGGTGGAGGTGAGGAGTGGAAAGTTTACAGGAGACAGGAATTAAGAGACAGGATGGGAAGTTGAATTGCTGAGATCAGATGGGAAGCAGACGAAGTGTGGGAAAATGTTGTGCAACATTGTGTGATATTTTGGATCAGCAGACAATCCTCATCAGCACACTGTTCTCTCGTCATTGTCTCAGTCTCTAACTATTTGACAACAATTGAGCCTAAGTTAGGTGCAAGTGAATAGTTAACAAGGTGCAACCAAGTTGACTACCGGTATATCACTCTGTCTGCATCAAGAAGCGAAATGAATATAGGCCTGTTAAGAACTTTGTCACAGAATATGGATACACCTTTTTGCAGGTCGTGTTATCATGGTCTCGAAAGAAGAGCATGTGCCCTATGATCGACCAATTCTGAGTAAGGTTGGTGTAAGGCTCTTAATTTTGCAAAAACTTTTAGCTTTCTGATTATAGCAGTATTTTAAACAAAAGTAGTTTTTCATCTGTTGTTGACCCCTGGATTTTACAGATTGCATGGCAATCAAAGGTATTATCAACGATATAAACATGAAAGAAGACTTAATATACTCCTTCTTGCTGGTTCCAGAAAAATAAATCAGCCTTCCTTGGCAGTCACGCCAGTGGTGTAATCATCAAGTTGTTTTGATCAAACCATACTCATTGTGCTAAGGCAGTTTTCACTTGACCATCTAGAGTAATTCACACTTGCTTTAGTGTTGCATTACTGTGCTAAATGTTTGGCTTAAAAAATTGCACTACTTTGCCATCTTTTATCAATAATTAGACAAACCAATTGTGACTCGCTTGCACACATTTTCCCAGCTTTGCGTCCACCAGATATATTGGTTTCAAGTTTTAATTAGTTTACAGGATTGTCTGTGTCCTTTGAGATAGACGAGAGTGATTTTACTACACTCAATTGAAAACCACTCTTAGTTTGTGTTCCTACTCTATGTGGGATTGTGATAGTTTTCTGTTATTGTAGAAATTGGCTGCTACTGCTGATTCAATAAAGCTGCGTTCAGTGGAATATTTCCAGGAGTATGACATTGAGTTTATCAGTGAAGCTGAGGTGAGTTAGCATGGTCATAGAACCTATTGTAATTTAAAATTCAATTCAGTCGGATAAAAATGCATTTGTAAGGACAGGCTGCTAGCTAGACCTTCTCCTGGATCCCATTATGATGACACAAAGCAACTAGCAGTATTTCAAACTGTCCCTGGGCAGGACGATAGTCTTTCTAGGGGCGGGGGGGGGGGGGGAGGGGTACTTCCTATACAGGGAGGCTCTGCCCGAAAGGGGTACTTTTTTCAGGCCTCAGGTATATAAAAGGGTAGGGATTTCACAAGCTGAGGTATATGAAAGGGTAGGGAAATCTGTTATTTAGTTACTTTAGGGGACCTTTCACTAAAATATTTCTAACAGACAACCCTTATCATTTAATTTATTAGGCATCACATAAAATGACAGAAGACTTTCTTTTTTGGCAATTAATTCATAACACTGGCCAGTTATGGAAGTATGTGAAAGGGTTACCTTTTATGAAAGGCATGTGAAAGAGATACCTTTTCTGTCAAAATGGTATACAAAAGGGTAAGGGGTTGGACCTCGAGGCAGAGCCTCCCTGTACAGAACTTTGTACAGTACTCACCTTTCCGGTTATAGACTTACACAGGCTATCACCAAGACCTGCACCTTTTATCATCAGGTTGCCCATTATTAATACCTTGTAGAGACATGATGGTCTTATTGGATAGCTCACAGGAAGATGTATCAAGCAGTCCTAGTTCTTGGCCCTGAGCTGGGTTGTGGTGTTGTGTTCTTGGGCAAGACACTTAATTCTCACAATGCACTCAAGATAAATTGACACTATTGGATTAAATGCTGGGGTTAACCCTACAATGGACTTATATCCCATCCTTAGGGTGGAAATACTCTTGGTCACTTCATGGTGCAGAAACCAGGATGAGCTACAGCAGTTAATGTGCCACTTGGCCCGATGAAGACTTTAGTGAACAAACCTTGTAGTTCCATTTATTGGTCTTAGCAGTCCCCATTTTCTCCCATGTACTGTAAATTATCCACCCTGCTAAATTCTGAACACCTTGATCATGTGTAGACAGAAGGCTTGTCCCTGCGGGCTTTGATTGAATGGTTCAATTGAAAAATCATTTTGTACTCACTAACTGTTTTTTTTGTACAATGTAGGCTACAGCATTGGATAACAACAAGAAAACTGTCACTCTGAGTAATGGCAGAGTTTTAAACTATGACAATGTTTTGATTGCTACTGGAGGAACGTGAGTGATTTCTGCTTGCGGTATGATCTGCATATCTAGCATGCACTCATTCATCCATAAGGGCTCTCTTTTCATCTCTTTGAAACATCTGTTGACCTACTGCCATAGTTTCCTGTTTTTGCTTTTCCTGTTGTTTTTCTGTTTGTCTTTCTCTAGCTGTCTGTCTCTCTGACTGTAAGTTAGTCTATCAGTATGAGGTTGTATTTCTGCATTATCCATCTAACCTGTTTATCTATGTATCATTCTGTCTGGCTGAGTGTCTATCTTTCTGTCAATAATTTCTGTCTGAGTCTACTTGTCCACGGATCTACTTTTCTTTCTTTCTGTCTATCAATCTTTCTACATAGTAAAATAATCAAATATTTTCTGGTTTTATTTTCAGTCCAAGAAAGTTAAATCTCCCAGGGAGTGATCTAGAGAACATTTTCCTTTTGAGAAGCCCAGATGATGCTAACAAAATTAGTATGTGTAGATCTTTACTTGGACATTCAAAACTTATCATAAAAACTGAAAGTGAACATAAACATATTTACAGGCATATTAATGTGTACTGACTTGGAATTTGCTAGTCCACTTGAATGAGCTTTGGAGTTAAACTCACTCCAGGTTTTTTCATATTATATCAACTGGTTTGCCGTAACAGTTTTCCTGCAGCACTTCAAGTTAGCCATGGACACTCCTGGGTAATTTTAAGAAAGAGAAAGGGTTTGCACAAATAAGAAAATTTATTAAAACTCCCAAGTTTGTGTCAATCTAATTAACTTGATGCATTAGTGTCTCATCTTACAACTGTTATAATAAGTAATTTCAAGTTCTTTGAGACTTGCATAACATTGCATGAGGATTTCTCTGTTTCTTCAATGAAAACTGTCATGTAGTTATAAAGTCTTTTTGTAAGCCTTTGCCCAACAAGCATATGTACCTTTTGTAAAGTCGTTTAAAATTAATTGTGTATTTTCTTTGCAGTTTCCTTGGTCTCTGAAAAGAATGTGGTGATTATAGGAACTTCATTTATTGGTAAGTAATTAACATTGTAGCGATGTTTATTGTCCATACTTACAGTACTACAAGAATGCTTTGTTTACTTTTGACTTTATTCACCTCAGTTTAGAGAATTTCGTTTTAATTAAAATAAGCTCTCAGCATTTTGTTGTAGTTATTATTTTCTTTCTCATCACTTGTCTGCTTGTCAATGTGTTACTGCATTTTATTACATGACTAAGACAGCTGAGGGGGGTGTGGGGGGGGGGGGGGGTTAAAATCATCCAATCTAGTTGCTTGATTGTTTTCAAGTCCTAACCTATTGAGATTAAATCCAGTAAACAAATGGTTTACTGCGTCACTATTCCTTTAAGCTTCAATTACTTCTTTATGGATCATTTGAATGTAGTTTGTTTGTCTTTGGCTGATCTCCTAGGTATGGAACTTGCTTCTAACTTTTCTGATAAAGCATCTTCCGTAACTTGTGTCGGAAGAAGTAGTATTCCTTTTACGAATGTGCTTGGAGAGAAAATTGGCTCCATGCTGAGGAAGGTAATGTATACGTACCAGCAACATTGACATTCGACATTCACTGTTAAAGTATAAAATTGAGCTAATTTCATAAGCAGGGATGGCGCAGTGCAGTGGTGAGAGCGCTCGCCTTCCACCCATGTGTCCCGGGTTTGATTCCCGGACCGGTGTCATATGTGGGTTGAGTTTGTTGTTGTTTCTTTTCTCTGCTCCAAGTGGTTTTCTCCAGGTACTCCAGTTTCCCCCCTCTCCTCAAAAACAAACATTTCCAAATTCCAACATTTGTTACATATATACATATTTAAGCAAGTGACTGAAACCTTGACCTTACCTGTCAGAACGCACACGGCATCTATGTAAAGCAGAATTTCTTTAGTTTATCTTTCTTTTACTAATTAAATTTTTAGACCATGTTTATATAGATCAAAGTAGATTGTAATTTTTAATATTATTATTTTATCTGATAGATTTACCGTGTTTAAATAAAAATAAAGTTCAAAGTTATAAAGAACTTCTTTACTTGATTTTTTTTAGGTTCATGAAAGTAAAGGAGTCAAATTTATAACTGACGCTGGTGTGACTGGGTTCAAAGGAGAAAATGGAAAAGTAAGGGTTTCTTGAGCAAAGCATTTTGTAACCTTAATTTCGGCCAAGAAGACTGTACCTATGAAAGACTTGAAGAAGTGCAAATATCTAGTTGGTTATTCATTGTTTAAACTTTTTTGTTTTGTGTTAACAAGCTCACAAGTGTTCTTTTAAACTTGTTGCCTTTTGTCTTTGTAGTTAACTGCTGTGTGTTTTGACAATGGAACCGAGGTTCCCGCTGATATTTGTGTCCAGGGAGTAGGTGAGGCCTTGTTTTAATAAACCCCTGGCATTATCACTTGTAGAAAGTCAACGCTTTACGTTGTATCCTTGAGTAAAACATAACGCAGACGAATCTGCCGTACTTGTTTCGCCAAGGACGGTGTTTGTATGTGTTGTATCGCGTGTACGATTTTTATCAAGTTGCTGTAGAAATGCGAGAAAGGGTCTGCGACTAATGGAAACTGTTTCCTGCTTATTTTCATCTTTCTTAGGGGTAATACCATCCACTGATTTCTTAAAATCTAGTGGTGTGCCGCTATCCAGTCGTGGAGATGTGGTTGTCGACAAGGTAGGACTTGATTTTTGCGATGATAGTTTTACTCAGTTAAAAGTGCTTTTATTATCAAGTGCAAAGAAGACGAGACTAAGAATTCGTAGCTTTATCATGTACTTGCGTTTAGAGTGGGCGTGCCTAGCTTGTGTGATGGCGATGAGCCGCACGCGTGCTGGCCACCGAGCTAAACATTCCCGTTTGTTTCATCGTGTAGTACATGAAGGCGTGCGAGGGAGTGTTCGCTTCTGGAGACATTGCTAACTTTCTTCTGAAGATGTTGAACTGGGACAGAGTATCCATTGGTCACTGGCAGATCTCTCACAAGCATGGTAAGTTTCACTCGTGGACATCCATTGCCTCGGCTAAAGAGGAGAAAGATCCCACGACTTGATTGGCAAACCAGTACCGCTAGTTATCAGCATGGACGACCAGTTCAAATAGCCAAAAACACTTCGGTATAAATATTTGTACTAGAGGACGTTATCTGATAAAACTAGGACCAGACGTGGTGCGGTGTACAAGAAGAAACTTACGAACTAGTGGCATATTAGAGAACCGCAGTGTGAGCAAGGTACCCTCTTTCACCTGCCCCGCCTTGATTGGAACGAGAGGAATCAGCTTTCCCCACCCTCACACTCTTAATCTTTTTTGCTTGGGGCAGTCCACTTGTTCCTCACGATCCGAGAACCGAAACAACAGGAATTATTCCGCAGCCCAGTAGCTTGACCCCCTTTCCTTGTTTTTGTTTTCAATTACTGCATGGACTCAGTTCTTCCATATACGATAACCATGGAAATCTGTTCCAATTTTAATTGTAGGGTTGACAGCCGCGCGTAACATGCTTGGCAGAAACGAAGAGATCAATACAATTCCGTTCTTTTGGACTTCACAGTATGGCAAGAGTATCAGATATTGTGGTAAGCTTACATTCTTTATCTTACCTGGTGTCTGTTTCATTCCCTTGCAGTAGCAGCGCAACGAACCACAAAAATCAGACTTCTCCAATCAGACCTCAGACCCTTGAAAAGCTCAGTACGGTCTTCAGCTTTTGTTCCTTAGGAAACCTCGTAACGTTTACTTGAGAAATTGTCAGTAGTGCGCCTTCTTCAGTCCGTATTCCTTTGCAGACTTTTTCAGTTGTCCTGATCTGCAATAGGCTCGATTACCAGCCGCTGTTCGAGAAAGGAGCCCGCGCTCCTCACCCGAACTCTCTTCTCGGGTAGGGTAGACCAGACACGAGAGAGCGGCGGAAATCGAGCCTAGATCTGGAAACGAATTCTTATCCAGAAATCGGCCATCAAAAGCACCCGCGTACGTTTAGCCTGATACAAAAACGAGGGTGGGAATATAGCCCGGGGGGGGGGGGGGAGGTACTCCCGAAAATTTTCGATAGGGGTGTGCCGCGAAGGTTGTCGAACCCTGACCCTATTTAAGGGTGAAGGAAGGGAAAACGATACCCTATTTAAGGACTGAGAACCTCAAAAACCATACCCTATCTCACGGCACATACCTATATAGCCCCTTTATGGGAATACCCTCCCGGGGAATATAGCAAGTTTCGGAAAAGTCGTTGTCTCGAGTCAATTCTTCCAAATTTACTCCGAATGCTTGTATCGCGATGCGTCAACATAAAGCGGCCTGGTTCAATTTCCGTTAATGTCGTTGGTCCTAACGGAAGCATGTTAACTGTGGCGACTTGCAATTGAAGAGGGGCCATTAATCAAATACAAACAGCTGTGTTGTGGTTAATGGTGGAACACTGCCTTGCGTTTACTTAGCCCATGCGACTTCCGGCGATAGCCAAACAACTTATTTCCCCAAGCGAGCTGAATGACAGACAGCACAAGAGTATCGGTTAGCGAGTGATATTCAAAGGCGATGAAAAAAAAAACAAGCCTGGTGGAAGTCGCTGCGCAGACTTAACCGCACCACATGGGAGTGACTATTTGTTTATTATGCAGGAATACATGACCAATCCCGTCTCCATAGGGAGAGAGGGAAAACTTTAACGATAGATTTAAGTAATAAAATAAGTAATGATTGCGTTGCTTAGTCGAACACAAAATGGACTCTGAACAGTTGTTTGAGCTTTTATATGTAGACGTTCGTCTGCTGGTAAGCCAGCAGAAAAAGCTGTACTACCCGCGAACAGATTAGCCTAGCAGGTGTAACATCTTAACCATGAATAGTGCTTTAATACTTTGCACCAATGCTACGGATCATTATATTGCTCTGAAGATAACAAAGGTATAATGCTTTAGGTTTAGCTACAATGAAGCTAATAGTTTGCTGACCTTTGGAATACAACTACTCGATCGTTCCTTAGAAAACGATGCCGCCATGAACGGCGCATTGAGAACGTACGTCACGCTCCATTAACTATATTTTACTGGCGTGACGGTGGAATTTTCCCTAGGAATGAAACCTGTTTTGTGTGACACCAGTGTTACAAACAATCTCTTTCCCAGACTCCGGGTTATCCTGGTAAGGAGGTTGGCCATACAATCAGTTGGACATGCGCGTTATATAACACATCTTTAAATGCTTCATGAATACTGCAGTTTGATCATATTCATCTAACTTGCTCTTAGGTCACGCCCATTCATTTGATGACGTTATCATCGACGGAAACGTAGATGAACAGAAATTCACGGCTTACTTCGTCAAGTGAGTTGTCCGCTTTTCTCTCTTGAGGTTTTGCCGCAAGAAAATAAACACAAGACATTCTTAGCTTTCAATATCTTTCACGAATAGCAAAGCGCGCGTGTGACGTCATGACTCAGACAAGACTCAGACAAACAAACAAACGTAGCAGCTGCTATTGTGTTAGGGATAGGGGCATTGTTTCTGTTGTTTGTTCTATTGTACTCTCAAAGGGTAGCAAGCCAATCATGTGAGACCTTAGGAGAGCTGCTACATCACCCAACCGGAATGGCGGACGATTTTCCTAAAACAGCCGGTGTTCTTAAAACGCATTTTTTAAACGAAAACTTCGCCTGGATCCCCTCTAGTTCTCTCAGAATACGCCGATGTTGTATGAGCCTCGTGGGGGGTATAATCATTTGCATTCTATTTTTAGTCCTCGCGCGCTTCGCTATTAAAAACACAGCTCTGACAGAGCCTTTCACAATGGCGGACAAAATCAGAACCAATGAGAAATTTTAGGTGAGGACATGTCCCGGGGGACATGTGTCCCATGAAGAGCGTGGGAAAACTCACGTGATTGGGTTTGTTGGTATGTTTGGACATAAAATCGCCTAGGCGATAGAGGAACGGAAAGAAAGTAACTTGACAAGAAATCATACTGAATTTTCTGTTAACCTCATGTTTTGTTACACTTTCTCTTACAGAGGGGACAAAGTTCTAGCTGTAGCGTCCATGGGGCCTGGTAACGCCGTCGCTAAAGCAGCCAATGATATGTTTGAAGGCAAGATGCGCTCTGCATCCGAGATTAGGTAAGTTAACCCGAGCATACAAGTTACGCAGCAAAATGGACCCTGATAATGTCAAACTAGTGAAAGAACCTGTACTACGTTCGATAAAAGTCACCGAAAAACTCAATAACATCCTGTAGTTGTGATAGATGTCCTTCTTGGAGGGTGCATTATTTCGCGAGGTTTAAGTTCCGCGAACAGGTTCGTAATCCGGCCGGGGTGTTCAGGGATTTGGAGGAGAGCTTTCACCTCGTGATATACGATTCTTAGCGATTCGCAAAATTAACAAAACTAATACCCTTTGAGAACTAAAAGGCATAAGAAATCTTCATTTGTCTGCATCCCATTCTTGCGTTTCTATTTTGCAGTTGGCATTTAAATTTTACAAACAACTTTCACTAATTGTTTATTCTTTCTTGCTTGTAGGGCCAGTCTTTGAACGAACTGAAAACATCACGCGAGATCACAGAAGAATGACAGAATGATGAGATAGAGGATAGATAGAATGATGAGACGCTTAGCTTTTCCAGATATCTAAGACTTTTAAAAAGCATCACGAGTAATTTGTTTTAAAATTACATGCATACATCTCAGAAATATTTCATTGCACTTACAAATATAATGTCAATTTGTACACATTGACGCACATTCAGTACGCTGTTGTAAACGATAGAAACTTGATGTACAAACTTCAGCTGGATGTATTTACTGAGTCAGTAGAAATGATAGGCGATAGGTTGGGAATATTAAATAATTAGCTAACTTTTACAAATGTGTGACTACATTCTGAACAAAACCAGTTGTCCTCTCGTATTAGTTTGTCTCTTACAACACGCTTTTGATATCTGCTGTAAGGAAGCTGCTGATTCCATTCTCATTTCCGACTCCTATTACCACAACAAGAGAATACTACCAAGGGTTTTAATGGTTAACCATGCCCGCCCTTTTACTGCCCTAAATCTCTCAAATGTAGACTCTTTTGGAATGTCTTCTTACTGATTTTCCCATGTTCTTAACGACACTGACAGAGGTGGTAGAGTTGCGCATGGCGTATTTAATCATTTCTTGAAGTCATGTCCACTTCCAGAGCGCGTCAATCCATGAAACAAAATTATTCGAGAAGCAGTAATCGTTCTTTGCGGGGCAGTAATTAGGGCTGACTCGCCGCCCTACGTAGAGACGAACATAATCTCGGAGCTTGTGTCAATCTTGTTTATCTTTCTGCTCGTCCTTTTCGTCTGCGTTGTCTTTTCCTCTGTACCACCTTATTGCCTGCCTCAAAGATAACAGCACTGGCAAGCTGATGGGTAGAAACAGAGGAATGTAGATGGCGTACCTGGAAATGAAGTACAAATCAAATGAATTTATCTTCAGCGGTGCGTGTGTCTTCTTTGCCTGCAGGTTGGGTGACGACTAAATGTAACTGTTGGTAGATGAATCCTTGTTTCTTCTCGGGGGGATAAGCGTAAAGATTTCCCTTGGATTCTAAAACAAATGTAGTCTCCTATAGTCTGCCCACAGACCCTCTATTTTGTCTTGAATTCGTCGAGATCACAAGAAAGAGTATTGACCGCAGGGGATTTGAAAAAGACCAAACGTAAGGGGTTCCGACTAGGGAGAGAAAATATTCTTTGCGTCCGCTTCACGATCGCTCTCGCGCGCTTGAGAAAAAATAACTCGTTGCGGACATACTAGCCAGCTATGGAGGCGCTCTTTTCACTTGTCACGCACTCCTTCCCAACGCTGGGGAGGAATGCATGACGAGGCTACCACTGGAAAGAAGCAATATAATAGTGGATATATTTACACCACACAGTTGACAACGACATGTGCTTACTTTTGGTCGTCTGGAAAGTACAAAAGCTCTAGTATTGATGGGTCAAAAAAGGCCTCCTCTGAAAGAAACAAGAAAATATGATAAACAGAGCAATGGAACCTAAATCCAAGAAATGAAAGGCACTGGAACATGGTGTAATCGTTTATGAA
>OZ026596.1:44389410-44404410 GCA_964020085.1 Micromussa lordhowensis
AGTATTTCTTAAGTGTTGAGGAAGCTTACATAAAGATGTAACAGTGTGTCAGTTAGTGGCTTAACTAGCTTCTTGACAATTTGTTAGTACAGTGGTAAAGAACTTAAAACAAATAATTATCATGTCACTAACAATTGAAAAATGAAAAAAACTTTCAGACAAATCTTACTTACTGCTTCTAAAACAAACACTTATTATTTTGCCTTACAAGCCAAATTGATCACAATCTTGTTTACATTTAATTTAGTCTCTATAACAAAGCTCTCTGTACGCATTGCAGACCTATAGTCTCTATAATAAAGCTCTCTGTATGCATTGCAGACCTATGGTGCCAGAGACTATTTTAATCGTAATAGATTCAAACCTGTTATTGACTTCTGGGCTCTCATACTTTCCACAGTGTCCTAGCAAAGCACAAAACCTTGTCAAATTATATTTTACACATCAGTTAGAATCTCTGACTAACATTCAAAAACACATGTCTTCAATAACAATTTCAAAGGTTTAGGTGAGTTGAGCTTAGACAACTCATCTAAGGAATACAAATATTATTCTTAATTAATTTGGTTTACAAGACAAGACAACTTTATTACATTTTAGTAGAATACATTGCTAACAGACCTGGCGCCGCAGGTAGCAAAAGCTAGTCGAGGCAGGCCAGGAACAATAAAATAAATGAAATCTGCTAATCTTAGTTTAAAAGGAATGTATTACAGGAAAAGCAAAAGCACACACATTGTATATGTGTCAGTGGCTAAAAATGACCATGCATTTATATTATTTTAAAAATAGTACAATATAGATGTACACGATCTATTCATAATTATATTATGAATCTTTGACATTTTGCCTCATCACTCTAAACTTGTGTTTTAATAGTTTCTTCATACCTTTGCAAATTGCCTTTTTGAAGCCAAGGTAAATGCTTTGCTGACTTCTTCTTCACTGACAAAAATGCTCTGAACAACCTCGGTGATTGCTTCTGCAAGCTTTGTTGGATCTATAAACACAAAATTATTCCAATTACATCTAGGTATTTTACAGTTGCATTCCTCAATTAATAATACACATGAAAAAATTACTTGATTCTGATTGGCTGAGAGCAGCGCAGTTGAAGTGTAACACCAGTGCAAAAAGTGTAACACCAGTGCAAATTACACATCGTGATTCTGGATAATGATTGGCAGAGAGACAATGAAAAATTTTGTAGGCCAATGATATCATGTAAAGCAGTGACAAAACTTTTGTACAGAAGTTTTCTCAAATGCGAAAAAAATGGCTTCAAGAAACATCTTCCAGCAATTTTTCTACGTGAATTTTTTCACGTTTGTATTATTAATAAGTAATCATACGGTTTTTCTCGTTCAATTTGAAATTAATTTGCACTTGGGAGTTTTTCAAAAAGCTGAAATTGTACTCGCCGAAGCAGCTCGTGCAATTTCAGCTTTTTGAAAAACTCACCTGTGCAAATTAATTCCAAATTGAACTCGAAACCGTATGATTACCTATACTTACACTGTCATTGAAACCATCCAAATAATTTATATCAAAATTACTTTTTCAGCATCACCCAAACTCATTTCAGGAGGTTTTATGGCAATTAGTTTCTCTACTGTTTAATCATATGTATTTGAATACAAATTTATTAATTTATGCATACATAACTTGGGTTTATTTAATAGGATAGAAGAGACAAGTCCATTAGTGTGAATTGAACATTTCTTACCTTTGTTGTTGTATAAGATACAATGAAAATATTTTCCAATATATGCATCAATGGCATTTGACTCTGGCCTTTCATAAGGAAGTACAAAAAAGGTATAATGATGACTTTCTTTATTGACCACGTTGTCCTCTTGTTGAAAATAATCATCTAACTCTGTTGATGAAAAACATAGCCTCATTAAAATTAAAAACAGAAGAGACTGTATGTAAAAAAAATAATCTAAAACGTTACAAACTTTTTTGCACACAAACCAATCATAGTACAGAATTTTCTAAGAGCAGCAATGAGATGAGGTAAAACTATACTTTGTTTGCCTCACCTTGCAAAGATCTACTTTTGAGTTCCATGAACACAGCTGTAGGATCTGTCCTGTCTTTCTTTTCAACGGTCAGCTTATAAGCAGCTGATATAGCAGAGTTATCTAAACATTTGACAAGCATATTACATTATTAATAATTATGGTGAAGCTACTTGATAAACACAATAAAGGAAAGGCATGATGTCTGATATAGGTTTCACATTTGTCTAATGTTTTATCAGACTAAGTGAGCTTCCCATAATAATTACGTATCATATTATGGAGTATAACAATATAAAGCTGTGATTAATAGTATCACGAATCAGACCACGGAAAAGGGAGAGAGAGCACAGAAAAATATTGCATAACAGTTAATATTAATCACAAACGTTTTAACGCTTAGTTGCTAAAATAAAAAGTTACTGCACTAAAACAGAGAACACGTAAGAAGTTTAGATGTTGTAACTTACCCCTTTCTTTACTAAGCTTTTTTTCAATCTCATCTTTCAAAGCAACAGGATCTTGGAGCCCAAGAAGTATCACTTTAAGGTTTGTTACATACCTCAACTAGAAAAGAAATAAAAAAATCACAGATATCTGCCATTGAAACAATTATTATTCCAATAGTTGTTACTATTAATCCATACGACATATATAGTATCACCCAGTCAGTGCAAACATATAACCTATACATTTATTGTTTTTAATTAAAAAAGTATAATGTGCCAAAATGTTACCAGCTTGGTTTTTAGAGCTGGGGACAAGCCACTCCACTCCACCATAACATAGTATTAGATGCTCAGGGCTCCCATTGATAACAGACAGCGTTTTGCATCTGAAGGGGCTACCCTGAGCGGTATAAATTAATAAAGGTTCTTCTTCTTCTATTATTGAAGTGAGCTATTTGAGTTACCTGGAGTTGATTTAGCTGCTCTATCTCAGCATAAGGAAGTGATGCTCTGTAAACTTTTGTTGTGTTCCACCAAAGAGGAATACCAATACAGATAAAAATAACACCTACACTAAGTGAAACCAGTGCTTGAGTCCTCTTCTCTGAGAGAGCTGTAAATTATGAATAAAATTATAATATTGAAAATGTTAAAAACAATAGCCTTGACATGATGAGTGCATTTGCAGAACTCAGAATGCAGACTGCAGAATGCCGCTGTCTACACCAATTGAGGTGGATGAGAATAGAATCTGGTTAATTTTGATGGACAGGGGTTCTTTCATCTTTATAATTTTGCATATAATTTTCTCTAAATTATCCCTGACAAAATGGTTAAAAAAATAACCCAGCATCTACAGTCACACCTCCATAAACAGAAACCATTGCGTCGCCACCGTCAACAAGGGAGAACTATTTGCTTACACTGTATGTGGAGGGTAAAAATGTAGAGTTTAAAATTACGTGAATTGGGCCACGATGGATAGTCTACTTTACAAGAGGGATCCATTCACATGTGTGGGACTTACATTATCCACCCATCAATGTAAAACCCCAGGAGGGGGACATGGAGGGAGGCTCTGAACACCACAACAATACAAATAAATTTACAAACACTGCATTACCGCATGGAAATTTGACAAAACACCGTCACTGCAACATATCTCCACACTTGCAGACACTTGACACAACACTATTATACCTCAACAGTTTTCCACAAAATAAACACATTACAATGCTTGTCACTGCTACTGTGTTGATACTGCTGATGCCTGTAAATCTTTACTTGTACTTAAAAGTATGTTTCTTTTGCATAAAGTCCATGAACATGACTGAGAAGTTGACCAGAAAAGCTACTGCTGCCAAGTGATAAAACAACCTTTCCAGGAAGTTGTGCATCCCCAGTCAGTAACAAGTATTGTCACACGAATAACTTTGCAGTTCAGTTTCTTTGATCTCTTATCAAGTCTGAGAAAGGCCAAACAAGACACCACAGCACTGCAATTAAAATAATGTCATTTCACTGAACACTATAGTATGAAAAACACAAACATCGCACACCAAAGGTTTTGAGATTACCGCAACACTGCGAGATGGAATTTTATTCACCGCATCATAGCATTAGAAAAACAATCAACACCACAAAGCTCCATGCCCCCTCCTCCAGGAGAGGGAAGAAAGAGACCCACTCCCCCCCCCCCCCCTTCCACTTGTTGCTTTACAACATTGATTATTATAGGTACATGTACTCATATGACTTTAGCAAATGTTCAACCCTGTTTCACACTAAATTGTCCTTAATCCAGTATCTTCTTTGCCTAACCGTGGAGAATTTTGTAAATCAAGTAGTTCAAAATTGGACTCTACGCTTTTGATATAAGCTTAGGTATGAGGTAGGTTCGTAATATAGTGTGTGAACTATGTCAAAATAAACATCCAGGTATTTTCTTTTTCCTTCAGCAACGTCTGACATGTTAATGTATCAAACAAATACTTCTCAAATCAATTGACAGAAACATAGTGCATAAAACAAATACTCAATTTTCTCTCTCACCCTTTGAATCATTCTCCGTGTTCGCCATCTTGATTCTCGGTCAGGAATCTGGTACTAGTTCGCTTACCGCTGACCAGTTTAGGTAAAATGGGCGATGAGGTGGCAGAAACTCCACAAAACATTACGCGCTTTCTCGTCGTAAATGCCGATGATTTTGGATACTGTGATCAAAGAAACCGTGGTATAGTGGAATCATTTCAAAACGGAGTAGTTTCTAGCGCTAGTCTTCTTCCTAACGCTGATAAGGCTTTGGAAGCAGTACAGCTATCTGAGGAATATGGAATACCCCTTGGTCTTCATCTTAATCTGACCGAGGGAAGACCACTAAAAACCCGTAACAACTCACTTACGTCAGAGAAAGGTTTACTGAGGGGAAAGTTTAAATTTAGAGAAGCGCTGAAAAATGGAGAAATAGATTTGGATGAGGTAAAAAACAATCGGAAACAATTCATTTAAATATTTAATATCTTTAGCTATAATTATTTATTGGATAGTGAAAGCTGCTGTTAACGTAAGCTGCAGATTGCACTGCTTAAGCTCATTACATCATATAAAACAGCCCAAGTTAACAGAGCCTGTTGCTAACAAGAGAAGGATTATTCACAAATTCAGCTTTTGCTAGACTGACTTTTTGACATACCCATTTGGGACATACCCAGTCATCTGAGTTTTCAAGATGCCCAGAGTGTTTGAGTTTTCAAAACACTCAGTGTGTCTGTGCTTGGCCCTCTCAGTGAGTCTGAATAAAGAGTTTTCAAAACACTCAATATATCTGAGCCCTCAAGGCACCCTGTGAAATTACAAGACATCAAGACTGTTTGAGTTTGAAAGACATCTGAAACAGTTTAAGTGTTTCAGACTCCCAACACAAGAATGAGTTTTTGAAAAGCCAAAAGGTTGTATGAACCCAAGTTGAAGGCAAGGGCTGAATAATAAGGACTATTGCATTTTCCCAAACTTGGTGGAGCATCACAAAGTCATGTAAACATTGTTCAGCTATTTCCTATTTCTTGTACAAAAGTAAAGCAAGAAATGGTTATTCTTGTCACCTGCCAACTTGAAAATGTATTGATATTGTAACAAGAAATTTGATCTCAAAAAGTTTGATCTGACACAGTAAATAACCTCTCTAATAAACTGGAGCTTATGGTTTTACAAGCCTATAATTTTATTGTTTCCTGTTCTTGACAAGGCAGCTTAAAGATGAAGTACAGGCTCAGCTGCAGTGGTTTGTTAATGCTGTACGATCATTACCCACACATGTCAATGGACATCAGCATGTTCATGTCATACCACGGGTCTGTGAAGTTGTTGCCACAGTCATGAAAGAGAATGGAATTCATTGGACAAGAATGCCAGTGGAAGGACACCTAGATGAATGTGTATGGATTGAGGAATCAAGGAAACGTTTCTACAAATCTGTCATAACTGAGGCAGAAGATGCCAAAGTAGTTTTCTCTGGTCAAGGAATAAGGTGATCTTTTTAAAACTAACAAAACTATAAATAATTTTGTGACAAATTATTTCCTGAACATTTTGTTTAAGGAGGCTGGCAACAGTTTCCAGCACTTTCCTAACAGCTACACTGTGAAGGATGAAAATTCTTGCTCTGAACCCACTTCACAGAATTTTTTTAAACTTTGCAAAAAGTTTTATCTTATGGTGCTTATCACAATTCAAAAATTTTCACAAAATATCACAAATATTGAAAAATCAAAAATATCACAATTTTCGAAAATTTAAAGTGCTACTACGATCAAATTTTTACCCCTTGATTTTTTAGATTGATCACATAGAATTCTACGAAAAGACTGAAAATGCCGTTTACCGTTTACAAATATCTGCATTGGTTCAGGAGATATTTAAATGAATAAAATATGCAAATGAGATTACTGATGGTGTCATACACTCAACCAAATATTACATGAAGTATATAAATAGCGCTATCTCGGTCAATTTGCAGCAGAAACCATTGAAACTTGGTAGGCTAATAGTTCTAAATGCAACACATCTACAGCTATAACAATTTCCATTCCCATGGCAACCCACTCTTTTCCAGCTCCCTCTAGCCTGGTATCAATATTCTAGTGATTTTAAGCTTGGAAACCATTAAACAAGGCTATGAACTCAACCTAATGTGCTTGCTGGATTATGCAGATGAGGCACCTTTGGCAAATATCAATATAGAACCTAAAAGTGGTCAGGAAACCCTTTAATATTGTGGAGGTCTGGAACCTAGTATGTTGCCATGGTAACAAAAATTGTTCAGCTCATATTGCGGAACACCTCTAGTAGAATCGTACTGTAAAAATTCAAACATTTATTATACAAATTGACTGAGAGATCCTCGTTTATCATATTTGATCAAAATGCGGTTGAGACATTGAGTCTATGACCTCATCACTTGGCTAATTTGCATATTTTAAAAACTTGAATATCTCTGGAACGAAAAGAGATATTTGAAAACAGTAAACAGCATTTTTACTCTTGTACAGACTACTTGTTTATGTCTTAAAATGGCTCAGATTTGAATGATGCGATTTTCGTCATAGTGGCACTTTAAGGTGGGTCTGAACCCACTCCACAGAATTTTTTTAAACTTTGCAAAAAGTTGCATCTTATGGTGCTTATCACAATTTGATAATAAAAATGGGGGTTACCAAGCTCGTTTTTTGAGTTACAAGAGCTTAAAGCTAAAATTAAGGGTGTTTCTAGGAGTTCATTTTGTTGCTATGGTAACCTATTGTGCCACAAAATTGACAGCAACATGTCCACAAATGATTGGGCAGTGTTTTTTACCATGACTTTGGCATCAACCAAATATAGAATGGTTATAATGACCAAACAAAATCTATGTCTTGGAAAGTGCTGGAAACTGTTTCGAGCCACCTTAAAACCACAAAACAACTTAGAAGCTGGTAGACTGAAACTTTTCTGCCCAAAAAGTGGGAAAGCTAGAAATGTCATCAAGAGGAGGCTGTGGATATTTGAATTGGAGGTTCAATATTCAAGTTTCCGAACTGCAACTTATGTTAAATGAAACCATGTTGCCCAATATGATATGCTGGAATTTTCTACCTGCCAAGCAAATATGGAAAACCAATTCTTTCTTAGCAATGACAAATTCAATCTTTTTTCAAGATACAATTACAGTGTGATTGCTCTAACCAAGGCTGCCCAACAAATTTTCTACAAATGTAATCAAATAGTTTTCCAACTGATTATCCAAAATGACCACTAATCTGTTGCCTTTGTAATGAACAGTTTGATTATGTACAATAATAATTTGTTGGAAAGCTATTGTTAACCTCTATGATTTTTATTTGTTAAATTTGTGGAAAATTTTGTTGGGTGGCCTTCTAGTCGCACTGTAAAAGTGGATGCAAAACTGGCTTAGATATTTGATTCTATGTTTTGTTTGTTGATTAAAAATGTTACCCTTAATTTTGCAGGTTTCCAAATAACTTCATTGGCCTCAGCACCCTTGGAAAAGACATGACACTCTCGAGACTTACAAAAGCCATAGACAATGCATTCCGACAACAAGAGTTAAATGATGTTGTTAAAAAGGACTTTTATACTGTGTGCGAGCTTATGGTGCATCCTGGGTATAAGAGTATTATGGGTTGTGGAGGGTGTGGTGAAGGACCTGATCTGTTTTCATGCTCCTCTGACAGGGAGCATGAATTGACAATGCTTGAGAGCTCTGACCTCAAAGAGTTCCTAAAATCTAACAACATTTCAGTATGCTCATTTAAAGAATTGCAATAACCCTTCTGAACTCTAAACCCTTCTTCTTCTCCTTCAAAAATAAGTCTTTTAAGTTAGAGTAAACTGGCAGGACAAGTTAAATGGTAATGTACATTGTATGGACAAATTGGATTTACAGTTATTTATAAAAAATGCTATTTATATATGTTATTTATTGATTTATTTATAACATAGATAGGACCCTGCGCGTGCTCTGATTGGTCAAAAACCCATGTTTTATCCAAGTATAAAGCATAGAAAAAGCGTGTTACTGTATTGCGCGTGTAAAATTTATATCATGAAGCAAATGAAGAAGCCTAAGCCCTGTATTACACTGTGATAAAACACCTCTACGGACATTTGAGAACACACGAGAAATGTGAAAGACACTTGCCTACTTATATAGCGCTATTTACATTTTTTTTATCACAGTGTAATGCTTCTTCATTTGTTAAATATTTAAATCAATAACGAGGAAGACAATAAATTGTGTAACGTCGAGCTAAGCATCTTTATTTAACTATGTGGATCACCAAATCTACAAAAATCATACGACAACCTGTATGTATATAGGATCAGATTTTCCGGTATCCAGTACAGATTTAATAAATACTAAATAAATATTTACTATTTTAACTCTAACTCGTCCTCAGTCTGTTCTCAAGCTCTATTGTCTTTTCTTATATTTCTAGGATGAGTAAGTGGCTAAAATCAAAACTTTATTCTGAAATAATGCAGCTCTTATGCAATAAAATATAAGCACAGTCAAGATCAGCAATGTGGTCTTGTTGTTGCAAGCTATTGCAGCTCAAGTGACAAATTGTTAAATTGTGGAATCTGAACCTGAAATGTCTAGTGTGCTATACAAAATAATAACTTGAACAAGTTACAAAAACACATACGCGACAGGCTTAAAATGAACTTATTGATAGTCATGTTAGGCCAAAATACAATATTTCTTATGAAAGCATAAGTAACAAATAACATGGTTCTCATGTCGAGAAAATAATAATTATTATTATTTTGAATTAATAACACTGTTTTTAGATACTTTGATAAACAAAGACATGAAGAATTAGCTATTAACTTTTATCCTCCTGATCAAATAAAATCGAGACGCAGTCTCTATTATGTTTATCACAAATTCCTGTGTTAACATGAAATGAAAATAGACTGAAATGAAAACAATGAAAGAAGAGGCATTACTGGGTAAGAACAATGCCACTAACAGTAAATTTTAAGCAAAACTAATTAAAAGTTCCTATGGACATTAAACAGATGAAAATTGTGAAAGGGAAGATTTTTTTAATGTTCATAAATGTGGCCTTAAAGTTTAGCCAGTGCAAATGCTGGTTTTTGGGTGAACTGCTCCTCTTCTGTTGATCCTTTCAGTGCTGTTGTGGAGCTTGTTCCACCACTGATTGCCATGGAAACCTTGTCAAAATACCCTGTGCCCACCTCTCTCTGGTGTTTATGAGCAGTGAAACCATATTTAGCCTGTGCAAACTCGTCTTCTTGGATCTTAGTGTAGGCTGACATGCCATTGTCTCTGTAATCACGGGCAAGCTTAAACATGGCATGATTAAGTGAGTGGAATCCTGCCAATGTAACAAACTGAAATCGATAACCCATTTTGCCGAGTTCTCTTTGAAACACAGCAATCTCGGCATCACTGAGATTGGCCTTCCAGTTGAACGATGGAGAACAGTTGTATGCCAGAATTTTTCCAGGATAACGTCCATGGATGGCATCAGCAAATCTCCTTGCTTCTTCAAGATTTGGCTTGCCAGTTTCACACCAGATAACATCACAGTAGGGTGCATAGGCCAGTCCTCGAGCAATGGCTTGATCTAAACCTGCCTTTGCACGGAAGAAACCCTCTGGTGTTCTCTCTCCAGTCAGGAAAGGCCTGTCATATGGGTCAATATCTGATGTGACTAGCGCAGCAGAGTTGGCATCAGTGCGGCCAACAATGACAATAGGGACATCCAATACATCGCCAGCCAATCGAGCAGCATTTAACACCTTAATGAACTGTTGAGTTGGCACAAGCACCTTTCCTCCCATGTGGCCACACTTCTTTTCTGAAGCCAGCTGATCTTCAAAATGGACTGCGGCAGCACCTGCTGCAATCTGTTGACAAAATAAATCAGCATTAGCCAAAAAATCCAAATTCATTTTTCTTAAAAATATAATCCTTGACTGATGTAATACTGAAGGTCCTAGGTCCTACAAATAGAAAGTGTCTGTCACTCAGGGCTAAGTTGTTAGCATGACCTCAACCCTAATCTTCACCCCTGGTTATAATTTTCTCCACCACCATTAATTTGATATGATTGTGGTGGAGTTATTGCTCAAAGACTATTTAGTGGTCACTGGTAGTATCAGTAAACCTTTCAAAAACATGTTCAATCAAATGTCTCTTCACATGGAATTTGGGAAAGTGATTTGGCCACTGAAGAGGGCAAAAGAAAGGCTTTGTTGGCAAAGGGCAGTGAAATTTTTAAAGGAGATCAAAGAATTACCATAGACTTAGTGAGTTCAAATGCATTCAGTGGTCCCCCAAATCCAGCTTCACAGTCGGCAACAATGGGCAGAAAGTAGTCAATGTGCTTTTCAGTTCCCTCCATGTGTGCAATTTGATCTGCCCTGATGAAAGCATTGTTAATACGCTCCACTAGTTTAGGTGCTGAGTTGGCGGGGTATAAACTCTGATCAGGATAGGTCTGGGCAGCTAGATTGTTATCCCCAGCAACTTGCCAGCCACTCAGGTAGATAGCTTTTAAACCAGCTTTAGCCATCTGCACTGCCTGTCCACCTGAAATATCACAAAAAGGAGAAATTAATCAGATATTTTAGGAAAAAAACATACAAATTAAAACATTTTTTTGTTATGAATTTCTAACTGCAACTAATAATTGAGCTATCATTTTCCATTCTTCTTTGCGAAAGTGCTAAGGCAGCAACCGAAGAATTTTACTTTATTACTACTGTCTATCTAATAATTAATTTTTTTTCTTCAATGCTTTTTGTTCCTTTTACTCTTTGGGGGATCATAACCAAATGCGTCACAAACTTCTCATAAATATACTTAAGATGATCTTTGAACGCTGGCGTATTTCCGAGATCTAAAATCATGCTAGTGCGGTTTTGCCTTTACGTACATCCGTAGTTTTGAAGGGAAATCGAGTGGAAAGTTGTCGAGTCACATCGCGCATCGCTTCTCCATCGCTTCTCCGCGTCAAGGTCCAAAGTTCATTTGCTCGTTGCGATGGATTTCCACGTCATTCGAATTTCTTGGGTTGACGTGGCCGTGAAAACTCGAATCGAAAAAATTTAGAGCTTCTGTCGATAAACTACCGAAAGAAAAGTTGTAAGGGCATTTAAACTCCCGAAATGGAGCATGTCAAACTCATTCGGCCAAACCCCCAAGCAAATTGCGCGCCACATTGTAACATTCACCATATTTGGGAGAGAGAGTGGCTTTCACGTGCAGTCAAAACTAGGATCCGCCGTCAAAATCGAAAATTGGGGAATCAGTCGGCTGGGAAATCGGACATGGCAACGTCTTCTTACCTGTAAGGGCTCCCATTGCGTTTATGTAAGAATTTCCTCCACGAGTCAAGTAATTCCAAAGCTTCATCGTGCCTCGCTTCGCCAAAGTGTGCTCGATCTTTAAAGAACCTCGCAGTCTTTCAACAGTTTCTGGGGTATAGTTCCTCTTGATTCCTTGAAATCGCTGATGTTTGGAATACATTTTGGAGATGATTGTCAGTCAAATCTTAGGTCTTGACTCTGGTGGAGTTGAAGATTCTTACTCAGGGAGCTGCTTCTCCGTGAAAATACTAAAAAGAAGTAAAAACTTCAGATTATACGAATGTTTTGTTAATTTATGCCCGTGGACTTTGATCGTTCATCTAATCGGCGTTCCCATTGGTGGAGAAGACAACCAATTGTTTCTGGGATGTTTTTCATTGGTGCACGCTTGGAAGTAAACAAAGAAACGTTTATTCCCTTGCTATTTTCTGTCGCAAGAACATGAATGAAATCACGAACACTGGGGCTATTGTAAAACTTAGTGAATGCGTTTCAAGAGCAATTTAACCTTTCTAGAAATTACATTTCCACAAACTTATAGTTAAGGTCCGATCCATTGAAGATCCAGTACGACAGCTGAAAGTTTCGGACATTTGTTTTCGTCCCCTGGAATCTGATGCAATATCTCCATGGGTTGCAAACGATTTGGTTGCTACGGACCTTGGATAACTCAGCAATGTCTAGCAACAAGGACCGATAACTTGGATGTAGCAATTTGAAGTACTTTTTACTTTAATCTATCTAAAATGAAGACCTTTGAATAAAAACACTGTCAAATACCCATATTATAAATACGGGATTTTCTAGAGATCCGCCACTACTACTCCCCTTATCACACCCCTGGTTGTTCCCTGGTACTTGCCCGTTACCCGCCCCTCCGAGTCACCCTATAGTAAGTGAACTTTGTACTTCACACAAAAACGAGGCAACTTCAAGTAACACCTTTTGCAAGACTTTTGAATTTGATCTCACTCATAGGAAAAGCTGGGGTTAAACGCAAGTTATCTGCTTCAAAGAGCTCAGCAGCCATCAGTAAGTAACGAAAAGAAATTGAAATTCACGTTAGGGTCCGTTCGAGTCTGCTTTTTTCTTTTCTGATCTTGCCCCAACTTTGTTTTCGACGTGTCAAAAATTCACGTGTCATACGAGCTCGATTTCCTACGATACTCTCTTCTCTGCATTTGACCTCCAAAATTAAAACATTTTGTGTAGTGAGAAGTAGTGCAAGTTTTACCTTATGAAACATTGAACAAATTTAGATTTTAAACAGGCTACCATAGCAGACTAATTAAGCTGAAGCAAAAAGTTGCATGTACAAAACATGCGTTATTAGGGAGGTTTAATGGCCTTTTGAGGTTGTATCATGGTTGGTTGGTTGTATGAACCCGAATCCTTCCTTGCTCTCTTCTCTCTGTCAGGTCTCCGCAGCCCTGCATGATAGTTTTTCATTTTTGCTTTATCATCCTGATCCGTGAAATAAATTTTATGATATTGATTGCCAAACCTGTTGTTAAAATTTAAGGTTCCAATATATTGCTCTAGAATATAGCCATACCCTCCGCACTAAGTGTTTTTTTTGGTCTCGACACCTTCCCCCCTCCACCTCTGTGGGAATTTCATTTTGCCTTGATACTTTCCATATTTAATACCTTTGACCTTTGAGACCTCCCTCCTCTTCAGAATTTCTAGTGACCCACTGTAGGTGTAAGCATTTTCTGAATCCATCTGTTCTTCAGTTAAAGTCACATATCTTCTCCTTAAATTTCTCCTGTCCTTAAATTAAAGCGATTTATTTATGAAGTATGTGAGAGCCCACTATGTTATTTACATGTTGCAATAGTCATACAACTTGTCAACATTGTCTTAATCACCTTATTCACTGAAATTGCCTGGTGCCTTCCTAATCCAAAGTCTACCTCATGGTTAGTACCCTTGTCTCTGGATCAAGTGGTTTGGGCTTGAGCCTTGGCTGGGGACATTGTGTTGTGTTCTTGGGCATGACACTTTACTCTCACAGTGCCTCTCTCTACCCAGGTGTATCAATGGGTACCAACGAATTAAACACTAGGGGTAACCCTGGTATGGATCAGCATTCCATCCAGGGGGGAGTAGAAATACTCCCAGTCATATCATGTCACAGAAACCAGGATAAACTCCAGCCTGATGGTCCACTTGGCTCATTTGCAGACTTTACCTTCTTTTTCATAACTCAGATCACCCAATTATTATTACCAAGACGTTGTTGACAATTTTCATTATTTTCCTTTTAGTTCTCAAGAACAAAAACAATGAACTGTCCAAAAGGTGAGCTAATATTGCCTATATATCAGTGATCAATATTACGTTTTGTACTTCTGTTGAAACTGTGTCAGTGATGATTGGTAGCCAACATTATTTATTTATTTGCTTGTTTATTTATATACACAATATTTGATGGTTTAGCTAGGTTTGATAGATCTTCTGAGGGGGTCTGTCATCATCATCATTAATGACATTTTCATAACACAATAAAACAATGCCAACTAAGAAGTATTTTGGGTACAAAAGTCCTAGTTATGGTCTGGCAAACTTCAAATTTTTGATGACTCATGTAACATTATTTTAATATAAAATCATATCCTGTTTTTGCTTGGTCTTTGATTGGCACAAAGTTTACAAAGACAACTAGTCAAAATGCTAACCCATTGATTCCCGTGCCACCCACAACAGGCCTTGACAAGCATTGGCCTTGTTCCACTTCTGACGTCATCACCTTTGACCAAAAGTGGCATCCTCTATACTCAAGTTGTGCAGGAGGAAAATGTCTTTTCAATGATACCTCAATGGAGCCTGGAATCTGTAAAAAATACTCCGAAATTTAAGTGAAAAACTTGGAGCAAAATTTCCTGTCACTGCACTTAGGTACTCCATGGTAAAAATTGCCCATCTCTATGATGCTTCCTCAGACATTTTTCAACTGGAAGCAAGCCCAGTACATGGTCAATCACTGCAGCAAAAAGATTAGAAAAGGAGAAAAAGGAAAGGCAAACCAAAAAATTAAAAAAGCCTTTTAGACCTAGGTCACTTTCTCCAAATTTTGATTTCTGTGCATGCCCAAGCAAAAATGTTTCAAAATGCAATGCTTTGGG